>UELX01002745.1:0-28304 GCA_900480035.1 Eupelmus urozonus
TTTACGCAGGTAAAATAAAGAATATTAAGAATATTGCGGCAGCTCTTTATGTGGCAGCGGATAAGTACGAACTCGAGGCGTTAAAATTATTGTGCGTTGATTCACTTATTGAAAATCTGGACGATAAAAATTACGTAGAAATTCTTTCACTCGCTAATTATTATGACATTAAAAATTTAAAAGAATGTGTATTTGAGTTTTTATCTAAGCATAAGAAATTATGTAAAGAGGAGAAATTTAAAAATTACATTAAATCATTGTCATCTTCGTTACTAGATGCAACTCTAAATACATTGGAGTCCAAAGAAATTATGTTGATACTGATATAAATTATATTTCACTATATTATCAAATAATTTAATAATAATATCAAGTTTTCCCCAGTAGAACTATAATTATTAAAGATTGTTGTCATACTAAGAGAAAAGTCTTTAGAAAAATTACAATATTCAATTACTATAAGTAGAGAGTAAAGCTACCTCAGACTCAGATAATTAAAAAATTACGATATTTTATACAATATTTCATTCCAAGTGTAGAAAAATTTACGATCCGTCTTATAAAAATTTCAAAATGAAAATTTTCGATTTTTTTCTCAGTGCAGCATTTAGAGAATACATAATTTGTAGCGTTGTTTCTTATTTTAGTACTTTATTTTATTGTATTACATTCTGTAAAATATTTTATTTTACTTAATAAGAACGCATTTCGTAAGTGCATTAAATAAATTAATTATTTAATTAATTAATTATTTTTATCTAAAAATAACAAGAAAAACAAAATAAATAATCCTTGTTAGTGCTGTGTTGGAAAGGTCTTATACATTAATTACAAAACGATAAAGCAGACAAAACATTTTAGTGCGATAGTTTATAAGAATAACAAAAGAAAAATAATGTACAATCTCCGATATTGTAATTTTATTCGATAAGACAATAAATATATTAATGTGCAAAATTAAAGTTCATTTCATTATAAATTATAATTTCATAATTCTACACATTGTAAACATAATTTAAGTATTTATTAACATTTAGTTTAAGAATAAAAAATTATACCAAAAAAAACCATTGCAAATCACAATATACATCTCCAACTCTTCGCAACAATGTACGCACCCATACACATCCATCTCGACGCATTTCCCGGACGTTAAAGCGACACAGCGCCGTTTAGCAGAAATTCCAGCCGTCGCTCGATTGAGCGATAGAAATTCCGACGACGCGAGAGCCCGCTATAAATCGCCGTCGATATTTTTTTTCTCGCGGCCAATCGATCCCGCTTTCGTAATCGCCAAAGACGGCGAGGAGCAATCGAAACGCCGTAGGAAAAAGCGCGCGACAAGCTAATCGCGCTGACCGCGCCTCGTTCGCTTTCCTCTCCCTCGTGCGCTGCAGGCCATCTGGGGCAGGACAAAAAGGCCCTCCGACGCAGCTCGTCTTCCGCAAAAGCTCGCGAAGCGCATGTTTAAGTAATGCCGCGAGCTCTCGGCGCTCTCCTGGCGCGCCGAGATCCATCTCTATCTGGACTATTGTGAGTGATGCTGTTTCGAAGAAGGAAGGAGTTCTGGGTATAGCGGCGTTTATATGTAGATTAGTGCGGCTGTTATTGTTATTGCTTTTGTATGAGATTTTAAAATTTTGTTTTAGGATGGGGGTTTATTTTTGTGGTATTGAAATTTTTTAACTAGTCTTAACTTTGCAAATTCCGTGGTTTAATGATAAGAAAATTAATAATAAGAAAATTTTAATCGACAATACCAAGTTTTATTTTACTAAGTTTTGGTTGCCAGGTAACCTGCAGATGACTTAATATAAAATATTCTTATTATTAATAAAAAATATTTATAAAAAGAATCGTAACCTTTTAAAAGATTACAGCTTATACCTTGAAGAGTCAAATTAAAAAAAAAAAAATATAGTGATCGTCAATAAAACATAAAAGGCAACTAAATTCATAACTTAAAAAAGACGGTTCATTTCCTTATTTCCTATACGCAAAAATCCAACACACACATCTACACTCCCTTTCCACCAACCTGTCTGTCGCACTCGAGGCAGGCGAAATGCCGCATGTGCCAGGCGCGGCCCTCCGCCTCGGTACACTCATCCGCGAGGATGATCTCATCACAGGCGCAGCATCGCGGCTTCAGCGTCTCGGCGTGGTGGCGGCCGCAGTAGAGCCGGCCGTCCCTCCAGAAGTAGATCAGGTCGACGAGCAGCTGCCGGCAGACGCAGCAGACGAAGCAGGCCGGGTGCCAGAGGGCCGCGGGCCCAGCCCGACTTGCCCCGACCGCTATCTCGCCCTGGCCTATCGTGCGGCCGCACTCGCGGCAGCCGCTGCCGTGGGCTCGCTCCACCTGTGGAGAATGAAATTTTAGACTCAGGTCGAATTTGAATTGTTATGTGGCGAGATAGGTGAGGAATAATTGTTGCGTGAACGAGAGGTACTTAGGCGGAGTATTCTGAAAAAGATGCGAAAATATTTTTGAGATTAATACTGAAACAAATTTGAATGTCGTTGTTTTAATTTTTTTACAGTTTACATCACTTTCGAGGTATCTTAAATGCGTCATAAATATTTTTAATTTGTAATAAAAACCGCTATTTATTACTCCCAATGGAAAAAATCCTATATAAGATGTTGCAAATACCTCTTATTCTTATCAGACTGTTCCAATCGAGATAGTGACTCTGAAGCTTTTCTTCACAAATAAATAAGTGAATAAATAAATTGCAAAACACAAAGCAACGACTCTACATCTACGAACCCTTAATAATAATTAAAACATCACTAATGCAAAATCGTCGCGCTTTCCGAACCACCAACTCATTCTCCAACCAATCCAAGGTACAAACTTTTCAGAACAACCTCACCTCCATCTCGAATTCCCTTGCAAAGTCAAGCGCAAACTCAGAGACGAATCCTCCCGGGAGCGTGACCTTTTTGCACAAACCGAGCCGCTCGCCCCGAGTTTTCTTAGCCAAAAGAGGATTTCCCTCATTATGCATAGCCAGAGAGCGAAAGACGTCACGGCCGAGACTGTAAGAACTTGCCGGGCAGCTCAATCCACCGGTCCGATCGATCTGGACGCGTTCTTTCTTCCCTCTTTTTTCTCCTTCGATTCCGAGGGACAGTGGTTTACTTTTTAGGAGTGCGCCTTGCGGTCTAGCTATACGCATGCGGCAGGCCAGTCCGCGGGAAAATTTATTCCTGCGCGCGGTTTCGAGGTTTTTGCGGTTTGCTGGATACGGAGGAGGTGGCGTTCATTTGTATTGCTCGGATGCGCTGCCAGGCTAATTGTTCATTGATTTTTTTGTTGCTGCTGGGGAAACGGGAAAAGTGTCGCTGTTGTGGTTGGGAATTTCTCGAAAGTTATGTAAGTTTTTGTTTTGGTTTTTTAGTTTTTTTTTTTTTAATATTTTTAGCATGCTGCCTATGACTTTTAAATGGTTTTTTATTCGTGTAGCTATATACTTATAATAATTAAAAATTAAAATTTGACAACGTAAGATTCAATGCCGATGCGTTAAAATAAATTATTATTAAATCTTTTGATAATAAATTAATAACCGTAGTATTGCGATGTGAGCGATTGGATGAGAAGTGATAAAGCCTTTGATACATTAATAGTAACACATCACATTTACGCAATAAAAAATGTATTAATTATGTACCTTAGAGAGTTTTATTTTAAGCACTCCGAAGCACCAATAAAGTTATAAAGGTTCAACAAAACATCCGATTCAGTATGACTATTCTCAAATATATAAAATCTCGACTTTTTACGAAGACATCGTGACGCAAACCACGTGTTGCTTTTGAATTATTTATGTGCCAAAGCTCCCCGTGGGACAAAGAAAGTACCTTGGTCTTATCAGGGGACGATATACGTATACGAATGAAGATTTTGCCGGTTTCTTCGGTGAGCGCACGAGAGAATATGGTGAAAAAAGGAAAAAAGCGTGATAATCGTACTGATAAAATTCTTTTCGAGTTCGTTTTATTTAAATGCTTTATGTACTTTCGGGCTTTTTGAATGAAAAGTTGTTCTTTGGAGTATTTGGGTATGTGGGATTTCATAATTTATAGCTGTATACGTTAAAATTTTAAGAGCACTTATCTCTAAAATACATTTGTATATATCGTTATTAAGTAATGGATTTTGAAAGTGTTGGTCGTTTGGTATTTTGCAAAATTTAATTAGTACAGTTCAACGATTTGTATTTTCATTTAAACATAAAATCAATAGATTCAATGTACGATTATATAATATAAAAATAGAAAATAATTTAAGCTTTAAAATTTCTTATGGGAAATTTTCATTCTAAATATGATTTATTTATTATTTTAATATCGCAAATACGTAACTCAAATGAAATTAATTCGGAACTTTTCCAAAGCTAATCAGCCGTTTAAATTTCTTAGATAATAAAGCCATGAAACATTCTTTACAATCATTCGTTTCAACTAAATTTTAATATGAATATTTTTACGATAAATTAGTATTATTCAAAGCGCGTTTAAAATTCGCTAATATAATCTCTCGTCCTTTTTTTCGTACGCAAATCTAATAGAAGTTTGAACGCTTCCATGAAACTCTTAAGCTATAAAGTGTGTGTGAAACATCCCGACTGCTCATTTGAATTGCTAACGAAATGAATTAGCCCATAATTACGATAGCGAATGACCCAAAGTCGATAGAATAAATTAGAGAAATGCGGAATTAATCCTAAAACGTTTAATTAAAGGTGTCTGCTTATAATATTTACGACCGTGTTTCTCCTAACGTATCCCTGAAAGTATTACAAAATAATTCGACATAAACGTTTTATTTTTAGTTCAATGTATAGTGGTGACTTTCTAATTAATTTATCCATGCTTTATTTTGTTCAAATGCTTTACTCTGGACCTTACAAATATAATTCCGACTGTATCAAAATTGTATCGAGACATTTTTTCTCATAACTGCATTTAACCATTAAAAATCATTTCAACATTCATCGATCTTCACATCGCAACGAGTAACCCAATAACAACGCTCAAAAATCCACTCGTCTCTGTCAATCCCCAAAAAAGAAACCGACCCCCTCGCTGCACTCCAAGAAACTCAACACCCGCCTCTAAAAAAACCTCCGACGAAACTTCATCTCCTCATCTCCAACGAAGACTCGCCGAAGCGTAAACACCACATCGACAACAACAAAGCAAAAAGCAAAAAAAGTCAACTTTCATATTACCTGGTTAGCCTGTCCACGTCCGAGGGCCTCGCGCTTTCGCTGGCCGGCGAAGACGCGCAGCTCGCGCTTCTCCTCCTCGCTGAGGCCGCTGCAGTAGCGCGCCTCGTTGTCGTGGGGCGGTAGCTGCTGGAGCAGCTGCCTGACGCGCTCGCGCTCCCCGGCGCTGCCCACGTACGGGATCTTGTCCTCCGGCAGCCCGCTGAAGTAGAGATGTACCTGAGGGGATAGCGAAAGGCCTTCTTTAGTCTTTGCGGATGCATTGGGTAAGGAACGTTTGGACGGGTTTTATCAAGGAGCTGTGTGCACGGTGTGGTCTTTGGGTTTGATGGGTGATGTAGCTGGTGGTCTGGATGTCTCTTGGGGATTTGGTTTTGAGTGGTTAGGTAGTTGGATTAGTTTTTAGGTCTAAGGGGTTTTTGGTTTTTAATGATTGCATTTGTTCATATGTTAAATTTTAGATGTCAAATCTCAATTAAAATAGAATGCTCGTTGTTAATAGTTTTTTACGACACAAGTGCGGTAAAGTGATTTTAACCCCGCGTGGAAAATTTACACAGGGTTAAAATCACTTTATCGCCTATGAATTATATATGATTTTTTGACATGACGTGCGGAAAGCTTGATTTAATACACGCATTTCTGATCAAGCGTGCGGAAAAATGATCTTCCCGCACGCCGTGTGGAAAAAACTTTTTTATTCAAGAACGCATAATGGTTTAACAAAGCTAAAATACGTATTTGTTCTATAATTGTAACAGGTTTAGTGAATAAGATAATCACACTTAAAAAGAACATTTTAAATAATTATCAACATTTTCTTCCAGTCATTTATTCTTCAGATAGCTTACAATAAAGAGCCGCAGTAAAACAATCTTCTCAATAATCCATACGTCAACCACAAATAGAAAACTTTCATCAGCCCCAGGAGTAGTAACATCACAAATGCAAAAGGTAAAAAGCCACGCGCCTGAAACTGATTTAATCTCCGGCCGCTTAGCGAATCGGCCTCATTCGCTTCCCTCTAAGCAGCCGACATTACCGACCATCGATACCCCATAACAGCTCCTAAACGTTAAACAAATCCCAAATAATCAAGCGTTAATAATAGCTCTCCATTTACTCGGCAAATTAATCAGTTCCCAGATCGACACCTCGGGGCCTTCGCTTCCAATACATCGACCAGAGCTTCATTAACGCCGCTGCTCTCCGCTCGCAATTGGAACAATTGATAGAGCGAACTCATCCCCGGACAAGCGGAAGCCACCATTGCAGCTTCCCTCTCCTGTACATACTCGTGCAACAGTTTTACAGCGCACAAAGAGCAATGAATCTCGAAAGGCGCACGAGAGAGAGAGAGAGAGAGAGAGAGAGAGAGAGAGAGAGAGAGAGAAATCGTTACATTATCTAATAAGCGGACGCCGCCGAGTTATAGTTGTTCTGCAGATATAGCCTCGCGGCTTGTTCTTCCGGTGAGCGCTTGCACGACGACTCGTCCGTGTGTGTGTGTTTCTGTGTGAGCGCGCGCAACCGGCCATCGCCGCAGGTGCCAGGAAGAAAGGGCACCTGAGAGCAAACTCGAAGCGCGTTTCTTTGCCCTTCTTGGTCCCGTATATGTGGCGCGTATAGCTGCCAGGTACAGCGAGAGAGAGACGTCTGCGTGTGCGAAAACTGAAAATTTCGCGGATGTGCGCGGAGGCCAGATGGTCGCGAGTTTATTTATGCGCAATCTTGGCTTTTTTTGTTCGGTTCGCTTGAAGCTGACGGGGAGAGATTCTTTTGAGCTTCGTGGGAGTTATGGAATGCGAAAAAATAAGTGAGGCGTGAGAGAGAATGGTTGATTTACTTTTAAAGTTCATATATAAAACATATAGTTTTGGTTAAATTTTTTCTTGAAAATGGTAGAGCAATTATTATTCGTTAGATTGCCGTTTACATCATGAAAAAATCAACATATTAAAAAGAAATAAAAAAATTTTATTCAAAAATTTTAAAATGAATTGCCATGTTTTATATAAAAAACAATAAATTAATTTTATCTTATTACATTATAAGATACTTTGAAGTAAATTCAAGTATGTGGTGTTGCAGATATTATTATTAAAACTAAAAATTTAATTTTTTTACTTACTTTTAAGCACAAGATTATTATAATTTATACTTCTTGATCTTTTAGCTCGTTTGTATATAAATTATAAGGTTAATTATTGTACGAATCTAATATGCTATTTAAAAAAAAATAACGAAGTCTTTTTGACATCTTAATGTGGCAAAATTATAAGTTTGTCAAACTCCGCGAAAAGATTTAAATAATGAACTGAAGGTACGCAAGATCTACTAATTATAAGAGTTACGTTAATTATGTGATTATCCCAGTTTTACTATTTATTTTGCCCTATTTCATAATTTCTTCGCGTGTTTCCATACTAGAAATAATAATTGCGCTCGTAATTTATCTGCTTCACAAAAAAGCACCTGCCAACTCCTGTAAACTCCTCATTACAATGAATCCCCCCATCCCTCCAAACTCATTCAGCGGCAAATGAGCCGATAAACAACGATTAACCCCATGAAAATAAAAAAAAAAATTGCTAATCCACTAAACCTCTACCAACAATCTCACTCACAAAACTCAAAGAGCCTCAGAGCTATCCTCGCCTCCCATCCGCACAGCTCTGCATTTCCATCAAACCCAGCGTATCACCGAGCCGTCCGCGCTCCCCGTCCTTTTTTTCCCCCCCAACGAATGACGCTCCCATTACAACGAAACCTGCCTCCTCATCCTCGGCCGTCCCCTCGGCGCGCTTATTACCGATCGCTAACCATAACCCATCGGCCGGCCAACAAATCCAACAAGAGCCTCCGTTTCATCCTTCCACCGTCCGTTTTTCGATTTTTACCCGCTCCCCTCTATCCTGGCTCTTTTTCTCATGCCGGCACGTCCGAGCGGAGGCACTTCCCTTTCATGTAAATTTGAAGCCTGCCACTCCGCGGGACCTTTTCGCTCGCGCGCTCTCTCCTGACAGGTGTTTCTTCGGCAGAGCCTGACGTACGCGTGTCCGTCTCTTTCTCGCTGTTTTCCTCGCCGAGCGGTAGCTGTTTGCTTTGTGCGCGCGGATGAGGCGGCTGTTATTAAGGGAGGGAGCGAGGCTTTGATAAAAAGGAGAGTTTTGGTTTGTTCTGGTAGTGTTGCACTGACTGAGGGCGTAAGGTGTTTATTATGCTGTCCCTGGGTTGTTTGAATCGCTGCGATTGTCGTGGAATCGTTTTTTTTTGTTCGCGGTCGAAGGTGTGGTTAGTTAATGCACTGGAATTTTTGAAAATACAATGCGATCAAACGAGCTGAACGGATTTTTGTTAACTTTATATTCTGCCGCATTGTATGTCTGAGATTGAATTTAAAATTTTGTAGTTTTGCGTTACTTTCGCGTCTTCCAGCAAACTTTCATCCTCAAGGCTGGTATTTCCCACGAGATCATTGAGATTCAGATCGTCGCCCGCGTCATTGATGTGCACTGCGCAGTTTGCTCGGGTAGCATTCCGAAACACGCCGTAATCATCATTACTTTATAAACTCGACTCTTACCTCAGGAGAAAAGAGTCGCCTCAACAAAAACGCTCACGAACGTCGCATAAATTTACCTTGCCGGAGCTGTCAGTACATATAAACTTGCAGTTTAACTTTTTTTCGCGGACTCGTTTTGCTATTCTAAACTTTCAATGTTTACTGACATTATTTCCACGTAATTCTTCTGGGATCGTAAAAGTTAAGTTTTATTAAAGCACTTTTGATAATAGTAATTGTGAATGACGTTTATTTTAGTAACTTGATCTGATATGGGTTAAGTAGCCTGTTGGCTATTGAAAGTCTTTTATTTTTCATGAATTCTACTAAAGATAACAGTATGTTATTCAAATTCACATTAGTGAGCTTATAATTATAAAAAAAAAATAAATTAAATTTCTAATATTTTATTGAAATTTTCGTGATAAATAGTTAAAAAGTGTACATCACGTCAATTATTATATACTTTTTACAAATTCTTATTCAGAAATTTAAAAAATAGCTTTTAAAACGTTAATAAAAACGGAAAAACGAAAGAATTTGTTTGATTGCATTCGACAAAGACCTGAAGAGGAATCTCCGATGTAGCTGTTAGATAAAAGCGCTGCAAAAGCTTTGTCACGAATTAACTACAGGTGTACGTCGAATTGATCCTCTCGTAGGAATGGATTAGTTAGTTAGATTGGGTTTCACGAGAATACACGAGGCTTGATCGGATTAAAATTTTATACTATTCATGGTTAGTTGACTTTCAAAAGTAATTTTGCTTGCAGTTTACTTGCGTTTGTTTCTAAATAAAGACTATGTTTATACTTGAATATTATTCATTTAATAACAAACATGGTGATATAAATAATGTATTTATTTTAGAATTAAATTAGAATGTCGCAAATAACATTTTGATCATCTAAACAATGATTAAAATTCTTTTACCTTTCTGAATAATAACTACTAACCCTTAAATGCAAATCAGTCAATTTAATTCTCAAATTTGAAAATCGATTTTAAAATAAAATCAAGTTTTTAACGTCTAAACCAATACTCATCCCCACATCCCACATAAAAAAAGCAAGAACCCACCTGATCAGGCCTGAGTCCAGGCGGCACCCACGTGTACTCCTCGAGGGCGCAGCCGCTGTCGTCGTCGCTCTGCGAGTGTCTCTGATGATGGTGCTGTTGAACCAGAGCATCCTGAACCACCGGCGGTATGCCACCCACGACTCCAGGCATCACCGGGTGCACCGGACTCTCAAAACTGTCGGGCCTGCTGCCACCACCGACATGGTGCTGGAGCGGTTGGGCCGGTGGCGGCAGGGCCTGCTGGTGGCCGCCGGCCGGAGAACCCAGAGGTGTGCCGGTTCCACCGCCGCCGGCCATGGCCATGCGGGTGCCCGGCACCAGGCCACCGGGGCTCCCCACCACGGGCCCCAGACCGGGTTCCGAGGGGCTGCGCTGGTGCTCCTCTCGCGGGCACCGGCAGCTCTTGCACACCTTCCTATGGGAGGAGAAAGAAAAGAGTTGTGGTTAGAATTTTTGTGAGTGTATGCTGGTGAATTATGAATATTAGTTTATAATAACGTAATTTGATTGACACTCTGTCTTGGAAAGTACCAAATTTTGTCAAAGAATGCTGTGGAGGCAGCGGGATTGCTGTCAACTAGGCGCTGTAGAGGGGATAATTATGTTGATATTTTGCTTATATTAGAGTGTGTGCAATAAAACATAAGTTTTATGACATACCGAAGATATTTTTCTGATGACTTTGATAATCGAATTTAATGTGATTATTATCTACTACATTTACAAAAGTATTGAACGTAAGATAAAAAGTTTTTCTCAATTTCTCGCTGCTCATTAAGAGCAATTTGAATAAATTGAGAAAATTAAATCGTGCCCAACATGTTTATAGCAGTTAGAAGCGCACTTAAAGGAAAATGTGATTAGGTGTGTAAGTGCGTATAATTACTTCAAATACATAAGTTCTAACTTTAGATAAATAATAATAAATTTTACCAAGTTAAGTGAAAAAAATCACATTAAAGATAAATGCTACTACTTCCTTGAAACGATAGTTGAAGTAGATTTCACAAAATAATATTTTCAATTTATACTCTTATATATCTACATAAGTATAAGGAATGCAGATAAGGTATTTAAATTTCCTTGAAAGCTTCTGGTTTCATTTCTTAAATTTATTTTACAGAATAAACTAAAGAAAAACAATACTTTTTACAGTTTACACTTAATCTTGCAATAAATGTGTTTAAAACAATTTCCAAAAGGGTCATTGTCGTAAAACATTTTAATTCATATCGAAGCTCAAGTAAACCGTTTGAGCCTGAGTAAATTTCATTTGACAGAATTCATTAAATTTTTCATTTCCTCCCTGCCAAACAAAAGTCATAACAATCTTAATTTAAAAATATTTGATTACTCTTTTCAAACATCCCTCATATTATTCATATTATTTTTAGCCTCTCTATTGAAATTCCACAGTTTTTCGCAGTTCCAATCAAAGGACATTGTAGAGAGCGACATAAAAAAGGCCCGAATCCCTTGGAATTCAGACTCGTCAAAATCGCGCGAGAGTAGAGGCAGAGTCTCAATTAATCAACCAAATTCGTATATAGCCTCGCGTACGGTTGAGAACGCGATGGTACCAATAATCGTAAAATCTCGTCTTTATGGGCCGTATATATGAGCGAGCGCGTGAGTAAAAGAAAGATGGCTGCCGGTGCGTTTGTACACAGGCGCGCACCTTGGCCCGTTAAGTCGGCAAGGGAAAAAATATCGGCAGGGACGAGCGATTCAGAGAGCTCGAAATAAAAGTAAGGGTATAAAATATTAACAATGAAACCATCAAAGCAAAAACATCTATTTTTTTCAGTGATTTATTACGTTATCTATGGACGAATCAATCATTTACGTGACTTGTAATAACACGAGAAACCCAATAGAATTTTCGTTTTATTAACGAAAATGTCATTATCCAGCAACAGTACTTCGTGCCTAGACATTCACGCAACAATCCAATCGAAAATCTCCAATGCACGAACCGCACCGAGCCTCTACTCGATATCCCAGACACTCGGCTTAATGAAATTTTTGTAGGTACACACACACAGCCCACTCAGCCGGCGGTATGTAGCACTGGAATTTCCTGCCATTAATCACAGCGGCCGCGCAGAAATTAAAAGAGAATTAAGACGAAATCGCGAGATGTAACAAAGAGATAAGCCGGGGATATTTCACTACTCTCTCTCTCTTGCTGGGCTGTACGGAGCTCGCCGCGGGCGTCATTGCCACCTGGGCCCTACCGGCTATACGCGCGCCTGCCAGGGCCTTTTGAATTCTAATTAGGAGCAGAAACCGCTCGTAAATCAAAGGGCGACATCGGCTTCTTTTTCCATTGGAAGACGACTCTAAAGCTCGAAAGATCGAATTCGTGAGCTCTCGCGTGCAAGGAGCGAGGCGAGTTTTTCTTTTGCATGCGCAGCTAGCCTGGATATTCTCGTTCCGGCTGGATGCTATCTGTGGAAATCTGAGTGTCTGTCTTTATGTAAGGATCGGGAGAGGATAATTGTAGGGCTGCGGGGCTGTGGGAAGGTGGCGGTATGCGGCCTAGAAAATATTGCTGTTACTTTAATGGAGATATTTCAATTTGGGAAAAGAAAAGAGAGGCTGGGGAATTTGTTGGGTGGGTTCGTTGGATGTTCGGTTTGAAAGATGAATTTGGTTTTGCTAATTGGATTTTGAGAGATGGATGGTTTATCGATTTTTGGAAAATGATTTTTTGGAAAATAGTATTTAGATGTGAGGTGCGTGAAAGCTTAAAAATTCAGTCACGTACCATTTGGTGTCAGTGTCCGGCTAGACTCAACCTACACCTACTTGTGTATTAAGGTTGCAATGAACATTTTTATTTGATTTAAGGAAGGGAATTTTTTATCTAACTTAATTATGGAATAATTATCGGAAAGGTTGTAAATTATATTTTAAGCGTTGCTCGTTTTTTAATGGCATAAATATCCTGAATAATGATCGTAAAAAATTAATCTCTTGATAATAAATTAATACATGTTTATCAGAAAAATTTAATAAATTTTATGTTGCTATTTGATGTTAAATTTTAAAAGAAAATTAAGATTGAAGTAATCTATTACAATAACAAATGTTTATAATTTTACAAATTATGATGCATTGTAAATTTTATAAATGTTTTGAATGAGAAAATATACACATACATATATATGCTAAATCGTGAACTAAACGAATAGGTGTACATAGTTTACAAGTTTATCTTGCTCTTTATAAATAGCGAACGTCAAAATAAAGCCACAACAAACCAATGTATTCTAATATCCCCAGTACTTAAATAATACACCTGTCGTAACAGATCCCACAATCTTCCGCATCATCATTTTTATCAAAAAGCCCCCTGCGATATCTTCGAAAAACACCAACCAGCGCTTATAAATTATCGGGCCAACCCATAATACATTCAAGCACCGTGAACATCTAAATGCATAATGCATTACACTGACCGTGCCCACGTGGAAATCGAGCTCCCGGCCGAGTGATACCTGATTCTAACAGTAAAAATCCGTTCGCCTAGCTGAGTAAAATATCCAAACTCGATGAAAACGAAATGTTAATCGCGTCATTCGCGTCGCGCGCGTAGAGACAACCTACTGTGAAAGATCGTTGGGAATTTATTGCTCTGTACCGTAAGAAAGGTACATAGTGGAAAAGGCAGGTTCTCAACGGGGATTAGTTTTCAGCTGGTCGTGCCTCGTAAATTGTAATGTCGTCACGAAATTATTGCTTATTGCAATTGTAGTAGCGCCGGTTACCGCAGGGGAATTTCGTTTTTTATTGAGTTGTTATTATTAAGAGGAGGTTCGAAGTGGCGGGAATTTTGAATTTTATTGGTTGATTGACATTTACTGTTGCGCTTTTGGGATAGACGAATGAGAAATCAATAATTTGAATATCTATGGTGTGACAAGGAAAGTGCGTACTTGAAAAATAATTTAATAATTTTCAGGCGTCATATAAGCAGTTTTACGCAGAGTTTAAATTTTAGCCGCCACAGTTTAGTACGTTTAATTAAAAACGATCGCTATCATAACTCACAATTAATATCCGCATCCATCTCGCAAAAATGTTTAAAAACTCATTACTTTTTGCAAGCGTACCTCCGTCTCTAGCGATAAACCGCAGATAATTAATAACCTCTAATCATTCGCGGTGATTAATTTAATGAAAAGTTTCTCCTCTCGCCAACAAACATATTAATTAAAATTATTCCCCCAGAGTCGCCAATTTTTCGATCCACAAAGCAAGAAAGTTGATAGGCACTGATCTCGACTGGCGCTCTTGAAATAGCTCCGCGCCGACGCGAGCCATTCCGTCGGAAAAAAAAGAGCGTCGGCGCACTCGAATAAATCGTTAGAGTGCACCTCAAATGTATCTTATCGGCGCGCGGATGCCGCCAAGGTGAATTCCTCGCGATAATTTTCTTATACTCCGAACGGAACGTTTCTATTTGAGGATTACCGTAATTTCTGGTAGTCCCCCAAAGGGAGGGGGGGGGGGGGGGAGAAAAATGTCTCGAAATGTGGTTTTCCGAGTTTTTATCTGTATAGGAATGGGCGGGGATCGAGAGAGTGAGATATCGTACATATTTATAAGGTGGAAAATGGCCTTGTCCTGCACCTGTTTGAAAAATGAACAGGAATGAAAATGTGAGAGTCCATTATGCCTGCGCTATATAGTATAACGTAATTATATTCATTATTTGATTATACAAAATTTATGTATGCAAAAATAAAGGATCGTCTTATAATTTGCTTCGCATGCGACAAAAAAATGCGCTGCTTCATTTCAGAGAAAATACTATTTCAGCTTCTGACCGTGGGCGCTCGTATGCATGAGATTGTAAAACTGGTTGAAGATATGAAAATGCAACCGTAAGAGCGGGTGCATTTTTGCTTAATTTTATAGTGCGCGGGCATATTTTTGTAATTGCTTGACGTGGTTAGATTTCGTAAACATTTTCCTACTAAATCAAACATTTAAATTTTGAGTACATATACACTAATCCATCTCAAAGATAAGATACATCCACCAGAGCGATAGACCGGTAATTATAATCATAAACTAATGAGCTTTATCTCAACTGAAGTCAAGCACACGTCTCACACACTAAAGCTATTAACAACATTAACTCAAACCAAAGTAATCCGACTTTCAACCAGCAACATCAACCCCGCGTCAACAAAACCGCCTAACAATCAAACAAGAGCAAAACAATCCGCGCAACGAGCAAGCTAATTATAATCTCAGTGGGGTAATTATTAATTACGCCTCCTCTCAGCGACAATCGAGCTCGGCTCTTTGCGCCGCGAGCGAAAGCGAATCCTCGCTCGGCAATAAAACAAAATCGTAATGGCCGCGCGGCCCGAGCTCATTAAGCCGCGGCCGTAAGGAGCCAGCCGTAAAACGCGTAATTAATAACGCGCTCGCCGCGCTTTTTTCGCCTTCTCCCCCACACGCGCGGATGACTTAACGGAACGTCGACGTCCTCGCTCGGACGTGCGTTTAATCTCGATTAATCAGCGCTCGATAAAAATCGAGCTTTCAACAAGCTTTGTATCACGCGTGCGTGGGTATATATAAAAGCTCGCTGTGTATACTAACCGTATACGCAGCTCCTTTTTTCAGATCTGATAATTCGTGCTCGCTCCTCGTAATCGCGAGATTATAAGCGCTAGGGTGAATTATTGCTAAAACGATATATAAATGGCTAGGTGCACGCGCGCAATTTACGTGCGTGCCGCGCGCGCGCTAGGAAAACGCGTGTTTTTCGAGCCGAGCGCTCGGGATTTTTGCGAGCGCATCTACTTAGCGTGGCTTAATGACCGAACGGGTGTCCGCCGGGGAGCGACTTATGGCCGGTAATTAGGGCTTATAGCTGGTTACAATATACTTTTAGGCCGGCGCGCTCGTTATTTCCATTACGCGGATAGTCGAGATGCGAATATGGTGCTTAGGAGAGTGGGAGAAGTAGGATAGCAGGATCAAGTCGCTGCCCCGCGTACGGTTTACTGTTAAGTGGAGATAAATAATCCAATTTCTATAATTTCCGGTCGGCGTCTATCGCGATGTATGTACAATATATAATCGCTCTGATTCGTCGGACTGGTTCGAGCGTTGGTTTAGGTTTTTTTTTCGTTCGATTTTCTTGCTCTTGTTGCTTATCGATGAAAATTGCAAAAATAATTATATCGTCGGGAGATACGGGGGATTTAGAAAGTTTGAACAGCGGCTGATTGATTTTAATCAGGCCTCTCAGAAAACTGCGATAATCGCTCGTGACACAAATAGCTCTAAATCACGAAAATTTCAATCGTAATTAGCAGCGATTAAATAAAAAAGTCGAAGCAAACACAGTTGGCATCTCCATAATTAGCGCGCGCACGGCACTCCTTCGTCAGAGAACGGAGATAATGAAGACTTCGGCTCAAAGCGTTCGTGACGAGCGCAGTAAAAAGAATTGGAAACATTCCAGTCTATGGCAAGTCGCACGCTTCGAACCGTGACAAGCGCGCTCTTTTACAGATATACCCGCTGCCGGCTTGAAAAAGTGACACGCAAATGTCCCGCGCTCGGGCGTAATTTGGAAAAGGAGGAAACGTCGGGTTGGGTATAATAAAAGTCGAGGGAATGCGGCAGTGGAACGAGGGACGATAACGGCGAGGTGATCGAAGAGAAAATGTTAGGAGGTATTTGCAGTAATACGGCGGATTGCCGGTGGAATTTGATGGGTGCATTGAGAGCGATAGGTGCGGGGTTGTTTTATCGGGAGACGCGGATTGCTGAGTGTTTGTGTGCGGGTTATCGAAAGTGTGTATTAGGCCGGTCTATTTTATTGGCACTAATTGGCAGAATTAATGTATTGCTACTGTGAAGTTTATGGGATTTACGGGTGATACTGGGTGTATGGATATCCATTCGTTTTTCTTTTTGATGGGAAATTCATTTTCGATAAAATTGTATTACGGATAATTTCATCAATCAAAGTAAAGCATGCAATTTCTAAAGCTTGCGAAAAATTGCGAAACTGTGTACAAAATCGGTTTATAGTTAATTTAGTTTTATTTATCCTTTTGTACTTAGTTTATGAAAGTATGCTGATAAATTATTGTCTGTCTACGAGAAATTTTAATATTTAGGCATAAATTATATTCCTGGATAATTAAAAAAGTTTTATAATATTTAAAACTTTAAGGATTTTTAACATAACGATTTTTAAAGGAAAAGATCTTAAAAGCAGTATTACAAAAATTCCAAACGTAAATAATCAAGCTTAATATTCTCTCCCTCCATTATTCACGTCAGCGTTAAATTTATTAAAAATAACAATGATTTACGGCAAGCTCTGATTAAAAATCATAAAAGGTACACTCTGCTCGATCAAAAAAAATCTGAATATTACATCGTTAATTTATCGGCGAGAGATTCATTCATTCCGCCACTCGTAAATCGACCGGAAACTGTTTTCTCAAACAAAGCTTTCCCACGTGCGTCCAATAAATTCCCGATAAGAAAGTTCGCCTCTATCCAACCAAAACATCCTCAAACCGAACCTCAAAGCAAAATAAAGCGCCAAGCCTCGCAATTTCGGCGGGACCGATGAAATTTTATTTGTCAATTCTCGACGAAGCAACGACTCCGCCTCGTCGCTTGTTTCCCGAGTGTAGCCTCGTTACGACCGGTCAGTTGAGTTTCGGCTTGTTTTTTTTTTCTTAAAACCCGCGCCGCGAGCGCTCGAGCGCCGCGATAAATTATACCTCCCCCCCTGCGTCCCCCGATCTTTAGGGGGTTCGTCATTTTTTGGCCGCTCCAAATTGCTGGACGCGCGCTCGCAAAAAGGGGGAAATTAAGAGCGGCCGGAGCGAGTGACTTGTGAAGTTGGAGCGGGCAGGTGCAGTGTTGCGCGAATGAAATTCTATCTTGGATATGTGACAGCGGTGTGGATAAAATCGGTAGATTTAATTTTTGTCTCTTCCGTTTGGTTGCGTTGGGGTATATCGTAATTCTGTAAGGATTTTTCTTTAATTTTTTACGTGTGTATGGTGTATTGAGAGCTATGGCGTTAACAGTAATAAAATTTGTCAGATCAAACGTACGTTTGACATTATTTTCCATGTAATTAAAATCAAATGCACTCGGTTGATATTTTACATTTATTAACGTAATCTGATGAGAGGTGCCTCTGGCACAACGTATAAAATTTACTGAAAGCATATTACATACTGGCATTCATGTACGCAAACTACATTGTATTAAATTGTCTCACTGAAGATTGCAGTTGAAGCATTGTGAAAGTAATTACCTTTTCATTCATAATATTTGAAACATTACTGATAAAACTATAAAAAACAAGTTCTGGAATTATTTTGAAAAAAGTATATGTGCTATACATTACGACCCTGGAATTTTAATGAAGGGTGGTAAAAATAACTGTTATATCACCCAAGTCTTAAAAGTCATGTCAATTATCGGTAATTATTTCCGTGTTATCACGGTGATTTCAACTGCAATTCATGATCCCTAACCGCATACTTTTAAAACTATATAAACTGCTCTGGGTTGACTCTCAACAAAAAATGTTTTTTAGGTTTTAAATTGACTTTTTTGCATTCTTGTGAAATTTACCAAGCCAATTACAACGTTGATTGGCGGCGTATGCGTCAACCAAATTTTCAAAGTATCAAAAGAATTAAACTATAATGCAGAGTAAATATGCACGAGAAATTTCTATACTAATTAACAGCTTCTGATTAACTTGGTAGTTTTTCCAATATACATTTGAGAGTGAAAGTAGAAACCAAGTGTTATTAGCCATGAAACTGTTAAAGTAAATGTGATTATAAAAATAAATGATATCTAGAAACATAATTATATTTCACAGAAAGATTTATGATACACAAATGTATCATGTAAGCTTTCTAACAAACAAAAACTCCTTCAAAAAGTTTCTCCCTCCACTGATTCTTGCACTACACAAATATGTGCAGTCCAGATTTCATATCATACTTTTTGCCCGAATGATAAATGTCAGACAAACAAACAATAAATTTCCTCGCGACTCTAACAAGACAATACCCGCTCGAAACTCGAACCAGCCCAGTATTTTCAAAATCGAAAAAATGTTTTTACAGTTTCCAACAACTGCACACACCACCCAGGAACATCCTACCCACACTCGAAAGATCTCGGCGACCGCGCCCAAGCTTACCCAGCAGCTCCCTCAGATTCACACCAGGGCAGTGCAGAAACCAAAGCTCTCATAAAAATCCCTAGCTCCCCGCTTAAACGATCTCTCTATATATAAAGTCATTAAAATTTATTCGCCCATTCTGCTCGCGCTAAACAAAAGGCCTGGGCTTTTTAATCCGCTCTCTATATACAAGCCGCGCTCGCAAAAAAGCCATTATCCCGCGCGAGAAGATAGATCGGCGCCGATGCCGGCTACTGCCCCGTGGCTCTTTTCGGCCTCGCGATCGAATCTCCGCTCGCGAGCGAGCGAGCATCCGGTAGTGCGGAGCGCTCGGCTAAGGGCCACAATGCGCGCATTGAAAATATCGAAATCCGATAACGGTGCACCGAATAATTTTCTCGCCGCGGGGCTCAAGAAGGAAGAATCGTGCGGCCCGATAATTCAGGCGACGCCCAGCGTGAGCGCGCGGCTACCGCGACGGTATCAATTTTAAACTCGCTAGGCTGCAGGTTTCTTGGGGGTTTGTAAGGGACCGATGCGTCGTGGATCGATCGGTATTATGTTTCTGGGCTGGGGACTGAATGGGGATTATTGCGCTGTTTGCGAGGATTGTTATGGCTGAGGTGTGTGTGGAGGGATGGAATGGGCTATTGAGTTGGGATTTATTTATGGGGCTTTTCCGGAAAATTATGTCGTGGTGTGCGTCAGTTGGTTTGTTGGTTATGGAGCGCGCGTTGCCGATCTGTTGTGAAAGGCATGAGCGAGAAGTTTAAATTGCCGATAAAATTTTATTCGATTCGTTTGGTGGCCGTGTCCAATTTGTGTTGATGGTGAATGAGTGATATTTTGATTATTTAGTGTGGGCGTGAATATTGTATTAAGTTTGTGATATTTTTTAAATTTTATTTATTTTTTTATAAGTTGAGAGAATAGTGAGGTTTTAAAGTGTAATAAATTTCTAGAAGTGGTATTGGCATTTTGATATATTATTATTATGATAGATTTCGTTAATTTTTTAATAAAGAATTCAGATTTATGAATCTTGGAAAAATTTTTATGATTTTAAAAATTAAAGTTTTATTTTCACTTCTCGAGAGCGTTTATTACACTCAATTAATAAAATACTAATAATTTATTGTATTTTACAATGAGAGAAGATTTCTACAATAAGTATACACAGAATTATTTGGATCTTCCCTACTTGGAATCCAGTCGCGATAGCAATTCTGAAACTAGTTTATCGTGTCTTTAATTTTGTCGAAGACAATCCTATTGTTGTTTGCCTTATAGAACAAGAAAAAAAATGTTCAATAAACAAGCTTTTTAACTTTCATACTCGTATTCTCCATATTCACAAGGTCCACAATGTTTAAATAAAGCGCTCAACAAAAAACCAAAAAACGATTCCGCAATATTAATGGAATATTTGTTCACCCAGCTCGGCAACCGGTTCTGCTCCCGGTACTTCAATTACACAAAATACCATGATTAATTGCAATTTCACTACAATCCAAAGAGTAATGCACTTCATTAATATATAATCAGGATTAAAAGCGGCCGAGCGCTCCGAGGAAAAGTCGCGGATTCGGTGCACGGCCTCATCCCTCGCGGCAGCGCGCGAGAAGAGAGTTATTAATCGGTCTCGATTTCTTTTCGCTCGTATAAATTTAAATAATGTAATACGCGCTCGATTGAGCTACCTGCGCTTCGCTTGCGCTTCATTAATCGCGCTGCGTGTTCGTTGCCGGAAATCGCGGGAATGTCGCGAGCCGCTTATGATTTATTCGATCTAGTTTTGCAGCACTCCCTCTAGCGGAATTCTGTTTATTTTCGTGCTTCGGGTGTATCGGGACGCGTTACGGGAAGGATTAAAAATTTATGGGTTATTTAATTTGAGTTATGCGATTTTAGCTTTTCGAAGTAGCAGCTTGTAGCTTGTGGTCAGTAACAGGATTTTCATGATGGCGATAGTCCGTAATTTGCGAAGTTGTCCGTTCTTTTCAGGGAAGAGATTTAGAATCATTATTTGGAATGTTGAGCGTATTAAGGTGATTTTTATTTTGTAATTTCTTGGGGCTATGAATCGTAATTTATCTTCGTGCGTAAGGAAACATAAAAGGAAAACTACTTTGTTTTGAAATATTTCAGTTTAATGGAAGAAGATTGTAAAGATTCACTTTTATAACAATAGTAGGAATTATAAATTAATGCCGCTGGAAGGAAGAATAATAGCGTAATGGTTGTTTGTAATCCAGTATGCAGTGAGTTTTTGTTCTCGATCATTGAAACAAATTAGGCTATCGTAAAGGAAAGAGAAGGAAGTCGAGAACAAAAGGGAATCTTAAGCAGGTTACGTATAAGTTGCCGTAGCGAATGAGGCATATACGTAAATGGCCAATGATCGCACTGGCAGGCTGCAGCGTATAATGGGGAAGGCTTTTTCATTCTTTTTGAAAGCATTCTCACAATCGCTAAGATAGATTTAAAAAAACTTTCTTTTGTCTTATAAAATTTATACATAATTTTAAAAATTTTTTATCCAGCTATTTGTATAGGAACAAAATTAAAATACAGAATTTGTATTAAACATTCAAATTATTTCGTTTTCATTATTTCAATATATGAATACGTTTTTTAAATATGTTTTGCACCATGAGTGATCTAACTTTGTAAAAACTATAAAGTTTTGATAAAAATTATCATATTTTTATGAGTAAAGGAACCACAAACTTGAAAAAACTACAAAATTACTATTCTGATGATTGATACATTTTTTATAAGATTCTATTACAAATTTTTTCCGCATTTTTAAAATTACTATTTTTAATAATTAGCATGTGATTATATATAAACTATAATTACAGTTGCAAAAATAACTGTATAGCATATAATGGTGCTTCTATAATAAAAATGTACTATGTAAAATAATTTTTTTTATAATTTTTCTAATTATAAAATTTATTTTAAAAGTTTTTCCTGTTTTATGATTGATTTGTTACTAAATAATATTTTATGTTTGCCCGGAACAAAAGATTTACTAAAAATTACTATGATTTCTATTAACAGAGAGACAGATAGTCACAGTTTAATTTTGATAAAATTGTAGTAAAATTTAATATGTAGTTACAGAATATTTGGTACAAAAACATGATAATTTTTATCTTACTTCGACTCTGCTCCACCATTATAAATACATTCCTAATCATAACTTTCCCGACCCCTCAACCCAACATTAACACTTGCAGAAAACTTACTCAGCACCAGCTCCGCCCGCGCTCCTCAGGATATCGTCGAAATTGCGCTCCGTCACCCTGAGCGTGCCGTTCTGCTCCCTGTCCTGATCCTGATGAATATCCACAATGCAATCCCTCGACCTCGCTTCATTCCTGCTCAAAAACTCGACGCACTTCTCGGTCGGACTGGCCCTCGGCGTCGACAAAGCTGGACATTCGCTTTCTGTCCTGCTCCTCAAAAACGCATCCAAATAATGTTCATCCGTCGCCGGAAGCTCATACACATTCGGCGGCTTCCAGGCATTGCCATTGTCGAGGCTGGGAGCCGGCGAGGCCGGCTGCTCGTCGCTGGTGCAGTCGACCGGGTTGACCACGCCGGCGCTGTACTTGCGGGAGTAGAGCTTGCGCAGGTAGGCCTCCTGCTGGCTGCGAGAGGCCCAGCAGCTGGGCTGCCACCAGCGCTTGGAGCCGAAGACGCCGCTGGTGCGGCGCTTCAGCGCCAGGCTCGACATTATCGTGTCCATCGCCTTGCTGCCGTTCTTTTTCGGCTCCTGGCTGCTGTTGGGGCTCGCGCTGTCCTGCTTGGCTGAGGCAGGGACGGCCGGATTGCCCACGGTCATTTTGCGTTTTTTGCGGACTTGAATGCCGAGGGGCTTGGTTTGCTTGCTTTATTTTGGTGCTCTCACTGCATTGTGCATGGAGGTTGCTTTGGTGATTCACATGGTGGCAGTTTTGTTAAAGCACGAGGGTCGTTTTGTTTGGGTGACTTTTTGCACTTTAGGGAGGCGCTGGCTTTTTGTCAACACTGTCACTGCACTGGAGAGAAGTCTTTTGTGATCGGTATTTTAATGTTTCTTTTGGCGATCGTCATAGTCTTAAAGGTTGGTTTTAGTCTTTGAGTTTTGTGTTCGTTCTGCGAATAAAATTGAGAGGTGTTTCTCGTGTTAAAATTTTTCAACAGATTTACTGTTTTCGAACGGAAGTTGGGTAATAAAAAAAGACAAGATTTACAGTGCTATTATTTTAAATTCGAAGTAGGAAAATTTTGTATTATTCTAGTATATCTATTATTACCAAACTTTCCGCTTATGGATGTATTGACCAAAAAGAGAGATTTCTTCAGGATATTTCGTTATAATATATCACTTTTTTTAATTTATATTTTTGTGATTGGAAATGCCTTCAATCAAATGAATAGTATATTACTATTATAAAAATTATAAAAACCTATATTATCTTTTAAGTTTGAGAAATCATATGAATGATTAAGCAATACCAAGGATCATAACAAGTGTAAAACGTCGTCAATTAACATAAACTCACTTACATTTAGAGTAAAAACTCTCGCTTGAAACACATACGCGCGTCGGCGCGACCAAACAAAAGCGCCTGCCGCCTTCCAAGCTGACGTGAGTAAGCGAATTACCGGAGAATTACTCCATCCCCGTCTGGAACAATGGCTCTTAAAAATCGCACTTAATACTTTAAGTAATGACAACCTCATCCTTTTCATCAACCCGCTCGACTCCTAGAAACGCTCGTACGTCATTTTTTCCCTTCATTGAATCATTTGCAATTACCCTCTTTTTTTCATCGGCATCGCGGTAATTGCCGAGATCGCAATCGGCGCCGGCTCAGCTAATTTCTTTCGTGCGCAGCCGTTTTCTATACCCACACACAAACACATACACGCACTAAGACACGTTCTTATACCAGCCCTCTAATGCACTGTTCTAGTCCATCCCAGCAGATCCTTAACTCAGCTCTCGGTGTTTTCCAGCATTGCGCTCGTGCGCGGATTTCAGACTTCCGGCATTCCAGGACGATCGCGTCAGTCTGAGAGTGAGCACTCAACGGGATGCTCGATTTACTTGCTTCGTTTATTTTTTCTCCACCGAGCCCGCCTCTCGTCTTATTTGTTTAATTTTCTTTTATTGACCCGCCGGGATTCTCGCCTGCTTCCTTTTACGCCGGCTCGAGTTTCGAGGCCGGAGCGAAGGAGAGGAGAGAAGGAGAGATGATTTTCGCAATCGACGAGTGCGGCCGCTCTTGATTAGCCGATCGTTATCGCGGATAAATTTTCGAAAATCCAAGCGCTGCTGCATCTTCCGTTATTACAGCGCGCTTGGATTGATGGTGTGGATTTACAGTCGGCGAAAAAGCAATTTCCACCTCGTCGATGCGCGCGCTTTATCGGATTCTCTTTATCTGAGCTGGAGTTCAGGGTTAAAGCAGCGCGCTGCTTTATGCTTTGTGAAATCGAAATTTCAAAGGCGCAGCTCCCTCTTCGCTTTTCATCGATCCCCCAGCTTACGCGGCCCAAATTGAATTACCGGTAATTAATTTGCCTGAGGTATGGCGATGCCGATTGAGATGAAGATCGAATTCGGTTTATTGCGCGCGTGAACGCCCAGGCTTTACTTTCGCAGCAGCAGCTGTGAGTTTAATCGAAACGAGTTGATTAATAACAATCGGTCTTGCCGTTCCCGCTCGGCTGGCTTTTCGTTAACTCGAACTGCGCGGAAGATAAACGAGCTGCGTGTCTTTAATTTTTCATCGATTCTAAAATCACGAAACCCTTGCGCTATTCTCATTTGAAGAATAATTCACCCAGCACATCTCCCTAACGAATTTTCCCGCCGTTCCTCATAAAATCCCATATATCGGCAGATAGATCGGTAATTTACGCGCGGACAAATAACTCAACCGCCTCGGTCTCAACTCGGGCGCTCGCAATCTTGGGAAAGTCGCGAGCAAGAAACTCTTTGCATTAAGAATAAAAAAAGCATTGCCCTGCGCACGGCAGCTCGTTTCTCACGGCTCTCGCGCGATGTAATTAGGCGTCTAAACGGAACTCACGCGCGCAGAGTGGGACGGTCCCTTGGCCTCTCCACTGCTGCGCGTAAGTCCAGGGAATAAATCGTCCTTTTGCCCCGGAGGTTTAATATACTTTTGAGAGTACCGGTCGTAGTGTCCATGGTTTTGTGCGCCGGGGACGCTGGGGCAACGCTGGAGTTTATAGGATTCTATTAAAAGCTCGTTGGTTAAGTGACTGGCAAGTGTGCGGCTATCCTCGGCGCTGAGAGGGAATCAATTATGGCTCTGGAATTTTAGAGCGAGCGCCGAGTCACGATCGCTTTTTAGGGGGGCCGTAAGATTGTGGCGCGTAAATAATAACGGATCGATGCGCGTTGCGTAACGGAAGGCTTTTCGTTTGTTGTGATAACGATTATTTTCTGGAGGTACGAGGTTCAAAGAAAAAGGCTTTTAAGTAAGTGGAAAGTGCAAGGTAATTTTGAGTTTGTTGCCGCTCGGCTCCCAGGGCTGATCGAAAATAAACCATATGAAATTCGAGATCGCGTGCGGCTCTCTGGAATGCTGTAATACGCGCTGCCGATTTATGATTTTCTACATTTCTGTCGCCGAGCAAAGTGGAGCAAAGCGAGCTCTCGCATTACGCGTAATTGCCTGTAATGACGTACTTTTCAAGCGCAAAATAATCCACGCCGTCCTCGGAAGGGAGAAGCAAAGGGCACAGATGGCACCGACGAATACTTTCACACAATCGAATAATCGTCCGAAAAAAAAAATAGAAATCGGTAAAAAATCGGCACCCGCTCCACATTGCCGATTTTGAAAAGTCGAGAAATAACTCGAAGCTGGACGCTCGTGTGTGTGCGCACGGCAGCGATCGTTCCGATCACGCGATCTCGCATCGGAGAAAGAGAGGATGGACAGGGGAGGAGCCGATCCGCGTGTATATATAACCGGTAGTAGAGAGCGGAGATTAACGTTTTAATACGGCGGGGAGAGGCCACTCTTGGGCTGGCGCGCGCGCGCGCGCGCGAGATAACGTCGGCTCGCGGAGAGCGCGGGCTGTTATTAAGTCTGATCTTTTATTCCGCGTCACCGTTCCGCGAACGAGCAGCGCCGATCGGCGCGAGAGAGCCTAGATCGATCGATAGATCGGTATGGGGGACGCTGGGAGAGCAAGAGAGAAAAAGAGAGAGGGAGAGAGAGTGGTTGAGAAAATGGAAGGACTCTATCGGCGAGGAGCTGCTGTTGCCTTAAGGTTGAAAGAGAGAGCAAACAAAATGGGAGGAGAAAGAAAGAGAGAGAGAGAGAGAAAGATGTGGAGGAGTAATCGACGATGATCGGCTGGCGGATTTCAGGGAGGAAGAGAGAGAGAGAGTTTATTGATTATCGATGCTGAAGAGATAAGTTCGGCGGGGGCCGAGAAAGAGCAAATAGAGAAATTATTGCTTGCAGAGATTTCAAGGCGCGATTGTTTTTAGGGATTCATCATTTCGTGTAACGGATGATTAACAAGTGCTTTTTGCGCGAGAGGAAAGATCGACTTTTCAAAGGGATGTGCATTAAAAAGATATCGAGTTCAAATTTTCTTCGAACAATTTTCAAAGAGCTTCACGTAAAAACTTTCCGTATACTTATCTAATATTGATCTCTACTGCAGTTTGCACAAAGAACAGCAGAATGGCAACTGGCAATAGAAACATCCAACACACCAGAACTCTCGGACAAAACAACAACATCTCCTCCCAACTTTTTGCCATCACATCCCTCCAGCCCGATCCGTCTCGCAAACTTTTTCCGCACGCGCAGCCATAAGCCCCGATTTCTCCAGCTCGCTCGCAAAAGAGTCAGCCTCGGGCTCTGCTTCGCAAAATTTTTTCCAAACTATATATATATAGCCAGTCCAAGAGTCGCGTGAGGCGACGCAAGGGCCATCTCACAAAAGGGAAGCAGAGCGAGAAGCCGAACAATGGCGCGACTTAGCGACCTTGGATCCTTTAGCCGGGGGGCCCGGCCTCTATCATTACGGCAGGCCGATTATCTTCCGGCCGGTCCGCAATTTCTTTTTATCGCGCGCAGCCGCGCTTCTCAAAGGCCGGCTGAGGAATTAGGAGCGACGAGGAATACGTGGAAACGCATTAGGCAGGATTTTTATTGGCTTTCGGCGAAAGTCGCAGCGCCGGTTCCGGATATGGGACTGTGGTTTGCGGCCGAGCTTTGGAATTATGGGGAGAATTGCGCCTGCTGGGGGTTTAAATGGTCCGCAGTTCGTGACGCCTTCGTATTTTTGCTTTGGCGCCTCGATTCTGGAGATTTGGGACGGCTGTTATTTGCGCTTTTCTGGAAAGGAGCGATGCTTTTGGCTTTCTTGAGGTGGAATTTGGGAATGGAGGTGTGTGTTATTAGCGTTTGGGGATCATTAGGTTTTCAACAAATTATAAGATTTGCGCAACAAATGAAAGCTTTGCGCACGTGGATGAAGGAAATAAAGATAAAATAAATGTCAAATTTAACTGCATTCTTAAAAAATCTTTAAAAAAAGTAAGAGAATCCAACAATTACTTTCCCTTAGCTTCGCATCTACAGTCGGAAGAGCGGGTATATATTTTCTAAAAAACGAATCTTTTTGGAGAATCAATCATTTTCGCATTACCATACAAATTTACATCCGTAATTGCTTATAAAAGCCAACAAAACCACTCCCCGCTAGACCACAATAAAAATCGTTCGCACGTCGCGCCGCGAAATTCCGCAAAAAGCACACGATCCAGCTCGTTCGCACACCCCGCTTTAACCAGACCACGTCGGAGATAAATCAGAAAATGACCTTCGCGAGCAACGAAGCCTGGCCTGAAAAAAATAAGAAAGCCGCTTGCGCTCACCCTCGTGCGGGCATGTAAATAAAACGATTAAAGGCCGACGTCCCTTTACGAAATCGAAAATAAAACAAAAGAGCCTTGCGCAGCTCGGTATAATAATTTTCCTTGTTTTCTATTAAAGCCTAAGTGGACTATGCTCGTTTTTTGAATGCCCGTCGGCGCAATTGATGAGCTGGCACACACACGTACACACACACACACACACACACACACACACACGCATACACACACAAATACAGCACACGTACACACACACACACAAGTACACACACACACACACACACACAC
>UELX01002747.1:0-28294 GCA_900480035.1 Eupelmus urozonus
TTATTTTCAGTATGAAAGTAGCAGTGAATTCACAACTGATTCAGCGCCAGATGAAATATCTGCATTTGACAGACTGAGGTCAGAAGAGCCAACTCGTCCAGTCTTCGAGCCTGTATGGTATTCCGAGAAGTACAGTCAATATAAATATAAAAGATTTCTTATTAGATCGCGGGAAGAAAAAATCTGGCGTAATTTAGAAGGTCTGCCAGAGAAGAAAAGAAGGACGTTTGCTCGCGCGATGAGCTACTATCCCGGATTACTTAATGAGAAACATCTACCGTTAAAGCCCATTGAAGAACAATTCTCCGGTGGTCCAGTCTCTGAAATTAGAGATTTGTCTTATGGCGATGAAAAATCGGTAAATATACTGCAATCTTATAGGCAACATCACACTTTTGACTTTAAGCAAAAACTTTTTACAAAAAATACACTATAAAGAAAAGTTTGCATAAATTCAGCAAGCAAAATAGTTTCGCTCAAATGATAATTTAAATTTTATAAGTTATTGATTTTGTTCTAATCGATCTCATTTTTAATGTTGCGCCGATCTATCTTATATATTAGCTCTGGCTATTTCTATATAGAACCCTGATTATTTTTCATTTTGCGTTTTTCAATTCAATAACTATTATTATTTAATAAAATTAAATAAATATTTAGTTGGCTAACATTAAAAAAAATTAGCCAAAATTATTTAATCAGAATTGACGTAGACAAAGTGTTTATTTTTTTCATAGAATAGGATCGTTTTCTCATCTTGAAATTTGGGAGAAGGCAACTTTTTGCCTCTGTACATAAATAATTAGTCCATTACAATTATACCAAAAGTATTTGGATAAACGTCAGTATGATGGATATCGGAATTCCTCTTAAATAGCTAATTTGATAATTTTTACTTAAAATGCAGCCAACTCTTCAAAGTCCGCCGCAGAATTTCATAAGAGATGTCGCTTCTATGTCACCTAAAACGTCAAAGGAGCCTATATTTAAAACTCCTGAGCAGCGCCGAAAGAAAAGTTTTGGGTACGATTTGAGTCCAGCCCTAAGCAAGCTCAACATCAGTTGTCCTCAGCCAACGGAGGAGGCTGATATTCCCAGTGAGAAAGAAGTAAGTCATACACTTTTGATAATTTGAATTTTTCTCAAAATTGATTTTTAAAAGTCAGCAAAACATAGGTTCCAATAATGCTGTAAAATTACATATTAATGTATTTAATGCTATTTTTCCACTTAATCCTAATATACTTGGCAAGACCTATTTCTAAATTCAAATGTAACAATGAAATGTCTCTTAATAATTTTCCAACAGAGCTCACCACCCGTTACCGAGTCAGGCCGCACACCATCACCTGGCTTTCAGAACAAGTTTATCCCTGTCTGTCGAAAATTGCCATCGAATCGTAATTTTTACACTCAACGAAAGACAAACGTGCACTTTATCAAACTTGGTAAAATCGTCAAGAGGGTTAGACCAACTAGTCTAAACATAAGAACTATTTTGCTGCCCGACAGGAGTATACGTACGGATGAAGAAAGACGAGTGAACGATCGGTACGTCTTGCAGCATCTGAATGTCAAATTGATCGAGACAATTAAATTGATTCATCTTCGAAATTTCGTTTGATTTTAACAAGGTTCTGACAAGGAACTAATTAATACAGCTACTTCAATAATAAAGCATCTTTGGTTAGGTCCTAATTAGGGTCTGTTTAGTATTCTGTTCGGGTTGTTCAGAATCAGGTTTATTTCGGCCTTCAAATAAAGATGAACTATTATAACTCCAACGAGACATTGTAAATTATTAACATTTAACATTGGTTAAATTTTTCAGTCTTCCGAGTGAATCCGTTCAAAAAGCAACAGAAAGCTGCACTGTCGTCCAATCGAAATCCATCTCAAACACAGCCTCGTCCGTTTTTCTCTTGGTTCCCAGCCTAATCAAGCCCGATAGCAAAAACCTGATTATCAGGTTCGTCCACAAGTTCAACAGTTTCTGGATGAACGCGCAGGACGCGTTCGATTCCCGCATCAGCCACATCGTCACGGAGACGGACGAGCTAAATTCGATTGAAAAACGTCTGTCCAGTGACGTCCAGATCGAACACCTTATGGCCGTAGGCTACAAGCGCTACCTCGTGTCCCTGGACTGGATCAGGGATAGTCTGAATGCTGGGATTGTTTTGGATGAGCGGGATTACGAGGTGGTCCTTGATGTTGAGTCTCGGGTGATTCCTACGATATTGGCTCGCGATCGGCCCAAGGATCTTTTGGATGGATTCGCTTTTCTCTGCGCCAGGCCCTTTCCGGGATTTACTCAGAAGCAGTTGGAAGTGAGTAGGTGGTGTGTTTATGTTGGTTTAGTTGAAAAATTTATGGAATTTTTTTTTTAATCAGGAATTGCTGGAGTGGAATGGCGGACTTATTGCCAAAAATCCAAAGGAACTCGGAAGCTTTAAGGATAAAAAGCGCTTGTGCATTGTAGGGAACCTTGCTTATTACTCGAAAACCAAAGGTAATGTACTACTCTACTAGTAAACTCTTAGCAATTTTTAATCCTAGTTTGGACGTTTGCTAATTTTTGCTAAATATTTTTTAAATGTTGTCTAAATGTTTTCTTTAAATCATGATATAATTTGTTAACACATATTACGCTCCATCGTTACGAGTCGGAGACTGCGAGCGGATTAAAGGCATATCGCAATTTAACTCGTATTTATATTCACAGCTGTTACGACGAAATATCAACAAAAACATATGGTCTGTCGTAGATTTAATTTTTAAATGTCCATAGTACGAAAAATAAGCTATATTTAGTTCATATCAATAGAAGAAAAGAAAATATTAATGTTACTGAATATGAAATTTTATAAAGCAAATGTATATAGCAATTTGTTTAATTATACACAAAAATCATATTAGAAGCAAATTTTTCAATCACGTTGTTTTTAAAATTTGATCACAAATCAAAGTTTTATTAAACTTTAATTAAAATAAATAAATTTTTCTAAAATTTATTTATCAACACTTTATTAACAATTTTTATAAACATTTCTCTAATATCATGATAAGATAAGTAAAAAATACGAACGCAAAAAACACACTGTTTCCAATCTCCAAACTAAAAACTTACGCCAAAACTATTTTAGTAAAATCTGTACACCGACATTAACTATATGCAAATGTTTTAAGCACGAATATTTAGCAAATCTTAGCCGTGCGTAAAACACCTGATTAACGCACTAGTATCGTAATATACTATTCTATCTTTTGTACTATAATTCAGTGAAAGAAGAACTGAAGCAGAAGCTGAAAAAGTGCAAAGGAGTCCCCGTCAAATTCAGCTGGATATTTAAATGTTTTTGCACTTACAGTGTAGCTCCTCTCGCTCCTTATCTCTTCGATACGACCGTGGAAGAAGCGGAAGCAGTTGGCATATCCAGAAATCTTCTTGATTTTAATACTATAAAATCAGCGTCGTAAGATAGTATATTGAGGAATAAATTTCTTATAGTTTTGACGGTAATAATATCCTATTATTGGCTTTTTAGCGACTGTAGCTATCTACAGGCCATAATTAGGTATCTATAAATGATATCGTCTAAATTATTGGTTTTCTATATATAGTATAGTAGTTTATTGTATTTTTTTGTATACACTTTATTAGCAGTATTAGTACTCCAAAATATTCGAGTTATTCGAGGTATTGTAAAATATTCTTTATCGCTGTAAAAAGTTATTTTCGAAGAGGTTTATGCATTTTTGTAATCTATTTATACTTGAAATATTCTACATATAAAGTAAAAACTTTTCGAAATTAAATTCGAGCACGTACGTTATTTCGAGTGGGCCAACAAAATTATGTACAAATTATTATTTTTTATTTAAATTTGAAAAGAGCATACTTTATTTTTAATAAAAACCAACAAAAGGAAAAAAGCCATCTAAACATTTCATTTCCCATCCATGCGCTCGCCGGTCCGTTATAAAAATTCAAACTTCAAATTCGATCGTCCAACGGCAGTCCGCAACCGTCGCCAATCTCTTCCCCAAAAAAAGCACTCGACTCCAAAAGAAATCCCACACCTCCGCACTAATCCCACCGTGTGACCGTCAGCCAACCCGCGACGTCACATTACCCTACTCCGTAAAAAACAACTCGCGCGTATTCTACGCAACGCTCCAACTCTACCCCCACATCCACACCTTATATATACATCCATACACACATCCACACATCACCGCTCTCTATACTCGTAATATAGAGAGCGCGAGAGAGACAGATCGCGCGCGCGCGCGCGGCCGCCATATTCGCTTCCTCGTCTCCGCGCGCATACCTCCTCGCGCGGCAGTGTAGATATCCCCCTGCGCGCGGCTCGCGCTCCGTCGTCTCTCTCCGCACACATATATACACACAGACACACACAGTCATACACGCGCGTATCCGTATCTTTCCCCACGTACGCTCGCGCGCGCGTACGAGAATCGCGCGTCTCCATCCCGCGTATTATCACCCGCAGCACCCACGGCGAGGAAGAAAAAATCCGGCCGCGGGGGGCAGCTTTCTTCGACCTAACTTACTCCAAGTGTCGCGCGTGTGTGCATGTGTGGCTTCCTGGCCAGTGCGACGTGCGTGCAGCAGGCCCCCGAGCTCCGGTGCGCGAGTCTACCTGGTGCGCCTAGCGCCGAAAAGGCGGTTATACCTGCGCGCGTTCACGCAGACGGACACACAGTGCGCGCCTGGAAGACACGTGAGTGCGCTTAAGGGGATATATACTCCAGGAGAGCAAACGAGGATCTAGGTGAGAGAGGAGCACGCATGGGATGAAGGGGACCGTCCGCGACGGAGCGGCGCGAGATTGACCTTTGCCCCAGACACTCTACGTCTCTCTCTCTCTCTCTCTCTTTCCCTCTACTCTGTCTCCGTCCTTCTCTCAACGAGTCGCAAGAAGCGCTAGGAGGCAAGCAACATGGCCAAGGACAACAGCAGCGAGAACAACAACCTGTCAACGCCCACGGCGAAGAGGCAGACGAACAGGTCCAAGCCCTACGACGCCAACAACGTGAGTATCCGCATCTCTCTTTCGCTTCTACGCTTAGGCCGTAATGTCCATCTCTCTCTCTCTCCCGCCCTTTTCGCTGCGTTTCCCAGAGCGCGCGTTGCACGAGCTAAAGATAGGATTTTTCATCGTCTTCGTTTCTTTTCGCGAGAAGCCCCTTTTTTATTCTCGCAGCGCGCTTTCCCGCCAGCGCGTGCCCACCACGAGCTAGACGTGCGGAGCTGGCAGCGTTATAACCTCAATTTCACCTCGTGGAGAGAGAGACGGAGAGATTTAACCTTGACTCGAGGCTTTTTCTGGCTCTCGGGCGAGTTTGGCGGTGAAGATGGCCACCAGCAGACTTGGCCGGAGAGTCGTATTGCTTTGAGGAGGCTGCGTGAGAGCCGATGTGCGTGCTAAGTTTTGCGAACGTTTAGCTGTGTGTGTGTGTGTGTTTGTGTAGGTGTGAGTGAGAGGATGTAGCAGTGTAGCATTGATTTGGTTTTTCGGAGCTGACTGGTCGAGTGAGGGTTTTGGGAAGGGTAGACTCTTTTTGATGCTTCGATGATGGTTTTAGATGAGGGTGGTAACCTTCGAGCTGAGTGTTTTGTCTAAATTTTAGAATTTGAGCGATAATTGGTTTAATAGATGCTGGTTTGGTCGCACGCTGCTGAGTAGCTAAATGGAGAAATACATTTTTATAGATAATGATGGAAATACCTGTTGCTTATTGTTTACAGTGCGTTAGTTGACTTACAAACAACAAAACAAGAAGTATAAACATAGAATTTTAAGCAAATGCAATTCTAATTTAAACTTGCATTTCTTGTAAAGTTTATCTTTTGGAGTATGTGTATTTCTATTATAATTTTTGCACCAAAATTTATTTATTTTTACATATTATGCTTAATTATACGTTTTCAATAATCTGTATAATTATTTCATTAGTTCTAATAACAATATTGCATAATATTATTTAATAAAACTGAAATGCTTTTATGTCAATAAATATTTAGTACATATGTTGATGATTTAATATTTGATAACTTTAAATCACCATATTCAAAGAATGGCAATCTGTAATATCGATTTTTGTATTATCATGAAAAATAAGTTACCATTTTTATTGCAGTATATAATTGCAGCATAAAGTAAATTTAAATATATTAAACATAAAACAGGAATTTCATGAACTAAGATTTATTTTTATGTATGCTAGGCTTTATAATCTTTAAAAAAATATTTTATAATATTAACTTTATTTACATTATAATATATAAAATTATAAAATTAGTAAAAAAATTATTATATTATTTCAGTCGTTTGTCAAAAAAGTTGCAACAAAAGTGTCAGATTTAATTCCACAACGATCTTGGATCAGACAGTGGTTTAACAATTCTCAAGATGAAGGAGAATTACAAACTACAGAAAAAGATAATACACAGTACGAAATGTTTGAAGAAAAATCATCACAACCACCACCGTCGAAAAGACCTTGCATACGCATGGACGTGACATATCCACCTGGTACATTTGAGATTAAAAAAAGGAATGCAGATGAAGGAGGGCCTTCTAAAGAGCAGTTTTCAAATCACAATGAAACTGTGAGTTCTCAACACTGTTCACATAATTTGTGTAGTAGTATAAAACAGGAACTCCTAGTGTCTTGTATTAAAATGAAAAAAAAACTTAAAAATCACAAAAAAGAAACTAATAATATACTTTTTTATCTAATTTTTATCTAATAATACTTTTTTATATAATTTTCTTTTTGTACCAGTCTCTGAAATAAATTACAAGTTTTAAACAATTTTTAAAAACAAATAAAAATTATGACATTTTATTTTCCAGACTCAAGATTTTTTGGAACCTACCGCAAGTGGATCAAAATTGCCTCGCTTTGTTTCATCAACTCCAGCATATCAAATGAATGCAGGCAAAACATCTGATTCAAGGTCTACACTTAATATGTTAATGTCAGAACAAAATAATGGCGCAGCTAATGGAGTTGATGACAATTCAGAATCTAGTGAAAGCACAAGTGGATGTAGTTCTTTAATACCACAAAATAATAGGCAAGAAGCACCTACAAATACAAACTACAACTCACCTTTCGGAAATAAAAGAAGATTTGTAGACGAAAAGCTAAGTTTCAGTAAGTATTATCTTATTTATCTTAAATTCCATCAAATTATTAAAATATTAAAAATTATTTAGCTAGAAAGTTCATTCTATGTACCTTTTAATTTTTAAATCAAATTCACAATTACAATTTTGTTTTAATAACTAGATAATCATCAAAATAATTAACAATTTTCTTTCAGCGAACCATTTACAGTCACCAAGATCACTTTTTCTAGACAGAACTACCAGAGAAACTTTAAGTAGTAGACAACCTAGTTTCAATCCTTCAATAGTGAATAACACAACATTAGAAAGATCAGCTTCATTGTCATCACCCTTCTACCCTGGAAACACGATGTTTGGAGGAGCAAATGCAGCGAATTTGTACAGGAGAGGTAGCAGCGTTTTAAGCGAAACTTCGGTATGTTAATTGCTTAAACACTTTTTTCCTTTACTTTCGTAAATGTGAATTATGAAATTGAATATTAACCTATAATTTCTTACAGTTTCAAATGAGAGCGCCTCAGCGCACAAACGTGGAGGTAAATCAATCGAACGAGTCGACGGCTACCGACCGTACAGGTATGGGTCAGACGGCTCGTCGTATTTTGGAAGCTCTTGAACAGTTCTCTTCGCCTATATCCGATGCAAAGAAGATACCCGTTGGAAGAAACGTCATGGATGGCACAAGAAACAGTAGCATCCTTGATACCAGTTACGCTTCCTCAACGATGCTTAGCCGTAAGAGGCAGCGTGAGGACGAGACAGCGTCGCCAAGAGTTGGCTTACGACACTTGACACGTGAGCTCACAGTACCTACAGTGCCGGACCTTTTGCGGATACGCAGAAGACAAAAACTTCAGAATACAACTGTCAACGCTAGAAAAATCATGAGTGCAAGAAGTGCGACCAGTGCACCCGTGACTCAAGATTATCACATACGGTGAGTGCTACTAAATTTTGCTGGAAGTAATACGTAATGTCATTATAAAATGTTTATTAACAAATTAATTTTTACAGAACGGAGAATGAGAAAGAGCCGGAAGTAAAAAAACGTAGGACTCAATTGAAAGCCAATAAAAAGTCAAACCTGGACGAACAAGAAACTGTCGAGCCGGTCAATCTTCCAACGATGCCTCTGCCAATTTCTAGCCTTCCTCGCTTTGAAATTTCTCTACCACAATATACAAAACCTGTCACTCCAGAGAGACCTCAGCATCAACAACTAACTAAGTTAGATAAGGACGATGCATTCAAGTTTGCAAGCCCCATCAGGCTGGCTGACGGAGCCAAGAATCTCGAATCCATTAACACGTTCACATTTAGCAAGCCCATATCACCTAGCAAAATTACGACGACTTTGGCAGCGAACGAGTCATCGCAGGAACTATCAAAGACACTTAGTGTAGACTCAAACGAATCGTTGACTAGCACACCCTCTTTCCCTAACTTTATTTGGGCTGGTCCATCGCAGTCACAACTGAAATCTAAAAACAAAGAGGATGAAGCAAAAACAGTGCCGAAAGTCGCAAGTGAACTGAAATCCGGTAGTGTCATGGACTTTTTTGCAAAAAAATCATCGCCAATAACGACGAACGATTCAAATGTTTGGGAGTGCAATGAGTGTTTGATCAAGAATAATGCGAACGAGTCTCTTTGTGTAGCCTGCAAAAGTTCACGATCCACCCATGATGATTCTAGTGATATTGAAATTCTTGAGTGCCCTAGTGATGATCAAGGTAATTAAATTGCTTTTTACACTAAAAAAATTGATTCCTTTAAATTAAAGTATTGCAAGTTGTATCCATATTTAAGTTTAGATTTTACTTGGATAATGAAGCCTTAAAAAAATTTTAATTAAACTAAGAGAAAAAGTTGTAGTAATTAGTAATATTATCTGAAATTTACTAAAATTCATTACTATTCAGTTCTCAATTCTAAATTGTTGTTCATTCTATTAAAAAAAAAGTTTTAGTATTATTTACTTGAAAGAAATTAATTCTTTGAGAATTTTTGCATATGAAATATTAGTAATAATAAATAAAACAAAAAAATATTTTCGTTATAACATATATTTGATTATAGATGTTATTATACATTATTTAGCTATATTAACCTTTGAAAATCATTTTCATCGAATAACATTGTAAAATTTACTAGAATTTTGTTTTTTTTTTACTTCCAAAAAAATACGTTAATTTAATACATGAGTTTTGTCAGTGGTTGTTTAACGAGAAATAAATACTGTATTATTATAAATTATTTTGAATTGATATTCATTAAAAATATTCTAATTCTAAAAAATTATTATTAAATTATTTATATTTGCGTCTTTCAGCATCTAAATCTAGAACGCCTTCTCCAGAACAACCGAAAGTAACAAAATCCCTTGGCAAATCAAAGTCTAGCCCCAGCGTACAATTCAAATTTAACGCAACTAATCCTCCATTCTCGACAACTAGTACGTCACTATTTAACTCTACTGCGGCCTTCGGTAGTGCAAAATCGAAGTTTGAAACCCCAACCATTGATATTAGCAGCAAACTATCGCCTCTAACATCTTCAAAGAGCGACACGTCGACGCTTTTAACAAACGCTTTTAAGCCTTCGAAGAGTTCTTGGGAGTGTCCATGCTGTATGGTGCGCAATGTGGAAACGGTAACGACATGCCCATGTTGCAACACAGCCAAACCCGGCACGATTAATGTTAGTCCCAAACGTACGACCGCAAGTGCAACGGTAGCAACCACAACGACGACAACTTCGTTTGGTTTCGGAGACAAATTTAAGAAGCCAGAAGGCTCTTGGTCTTGCGATACCTGCATGATCCAAAATAAATCTGAGGCCAGCAAATGTGCGGCCTGTGAGACTCCACGTCCTGGCGCAGCTAAGTCCATGGCGTCGACGATGACGACTACAAGTAATACGATTGGCAGTGGATTTGGAGATAAGTTTAAGAAGCCTGAGGGTAGTTGGTCCTGCGATACTTGCATGGTTCAGAACAAACCAGACGTTACAAAATGCGTTGCTTGCGAGACCCCAAAACCTGGTTGCGAAAACACCGCTAAGTCCAGCTCGAATCTGCTCAAGACTGACATGCCGGCAAGCGCGGCTAGCTTTAAATTTGGAATCGACAAAGCTGCTGATTCAGCAGCTGCTAGTCTGCCCAAGACCAATGGTTTCACCTTTGGTAACAGCGTTGCGGCGACAGCTCCGGCAACTGGTGGATTTAGTTTTGGCATGCCCAGTTCCAATAAAAGCAAAGAAAGCGATTCAGCATCAAAAAGCACTGGACTATCAAGTTTCAAGGCATCCACTGAAACGGTGGCAGCGACTGCGACTTTCCAATTCGGCGCTAAACCAGCTGAGACAAAAGACCAAGAGGAGAAAAAGCCTACGGCTACCGCCACTTTCTCCTTCGGGATGCCTGCCAAAAGTGACACAAAACCTGCCACGGCAGGATTCGTGTTTGGATCGTCGACCAAGAGTGAAGACAAGGAGAAGAACGAGAACAAAGTGGCAACTACAGGATTTAGTTTTGGCGCATCCCCATCTGTCAAAGGTACATTTTATTAATTAAACAAGAAATATATTATTAGATATTAATCGTTCTTCTTTTTGTGTTAGATTCAACAGTCGAAAAAGATTCAAAGCCAGTGACAGCACCATCGACGACCAATAACTTCTTATTTGGTTCACCCAAGCCCGTAATTGATCTTGAACCCAAGAAAACTGCCAAACAAGAGGTCGAGGAGAAGTCTGCATCTTCTAAAATCGAACTGCCCAAGACTACACCAACATTTGGTACACCTGTTTCGGATCAGCAGCAGCAAAAGCCAACGGCGACTCCAACCTTTTCATTTGGTGCCTCCACGACTGCATCGACGTCGACAAGCAGCAGCAACACAGGATTATTTGGATTCCCAGCGAAACCGAGCGAATCTGCACCACTGCCGGCATTTGGTTCATCTGCGGCACCCAAGCCTGTTTTCTCATTCGGCAAGCCCGCGGAAACGACAACATCGACACCTCAGCTACAATCACAAACTGAGAATAAAGCTCCTACCCTCTCGTTTGGAAGTCCTGCACCCAGCAGCACCTTCTCCAGTCAGACGTATGTTTTTTTCTTCTTTTTTTTTATCATTAACATGTTTAATTATTAAGTAATAAAAAATGAAAATTCTGATTACTCAAGTAGAAATCAAACAACGCCGTCTCTCTTCGGCAACATCGCCGGCAGTAATGTACCAGCTACTGGTACAACTGAAACTAAGCCTTTCACGTTTGGTGCACCCGAGAATAAGATAGCGCCAGCCTTTGGTGAACCCGAGAAAAAGCTACCGGCTTTTGGCACGCCGGCAACAGATAATAAACCTGTGTCAGCTGGATTCTCTTCGCCAGCAGTGGCAACAACACCTGCAGCGTTTGGCTCGTCCTCAACACCGACACCCTCGCCTTTCGGTTCATCGACGAGTGTCTTCGGTAGCGGCACACCTTCAACCTTTGGAACTAATGCTCCGCCGAGTATTTTCTCAACGACCAAAGCAAATGAAAACGCGCCGGCGAATTCAGGTGAACATTTGCATGAATGGTTTTCGATTTTTTTTTATATAGTTATTTTAATTTTAATTTATTTTTACCCAAATTACAACTTAAATTACAATTTCAATTCACAAATTTAAATAAACAAGATTATAAAATTAAGCTTGAGAAATTATCTTTATAACACTATAAACTCTGTTCCAGGTTTATTCACATTCGGTCAGTCTTCACAACCAACCGCACAAGCGACAAGCGGCTTCAATTTTTCAGCAGGTTCGAATGCTACTGCAGTTAATGAGCAATCGAAGCCGGCCGGTATCTTTACATTTGGTGCATCTAGCGGCGCCAGTAGTAGCGGTCCAGTAGGCAATGGCTTTGGTGGCGGCAGTTTTGGAACTCTGACGCCTGCTCCAGCAGCCACATCGACCTTTACCTTTAACGCTCCACCTAAACCTGCCGAGCCTGCCGCAGCGAGCAGCGGATTCGGTCAACCTACTGGTGCGCCTATGTTCAATGCGCCGAGCGTTCAGCCTACCGGACCACCACCTGCTTATCCTGGCACCACCAACCCAACGCCCGCTACTGGTGGATTCAACTTCAGTGCTAATGTGCCGGGTAGTTTCAATTTCAGCGGTGTAAGTACAATATTTTTTCTTAATCCATGATTATCGTAATTTCAATTTTGCTAATATAAACTATGCAAGTATTGAATACTTACAAATATACTTACAAATATCACTCAGTTTTCAAGTCATTTATGATTTTAATTACTTTTTTTAATGACAGTTACTTTTTAACTAAAAAAAAAAATATTAATCCTGTTTCAAATAATATTTGTTATTGACAGGCTGCTGCACCGGCTGCTACTGGTGGCTTTAACTTTAATGCACCAACCAATGCACCAGCTAATCCACCTACTTTCGATCCCAATGTTACACCAACATTTAACTTTACCGCAGGCAGTGGCGCACCCACGGCTTTCAAGTAAGTAACTTTATCATATTACATTAAAAAAGTATTTTAACGAGCTGATGAAAATAATTCATTCTGTAACAAGGGAAAAATCAGCTTTGTTTCTGTGTTTGTATTTTAAGTGTATAAACCTGATATTAAAGTTCAATAGTAAATAAAAGTAATTATTTATCAACATTTTGTACATTTATTCAAAGGCAATTAGTTTAAAATTTAGTTCAATAAAATTATGTTTAAAAAATTCAAAGAAATGAATAAGTTTAGAACATAAGCAAGTTTATCCAAACATATTAGCCTAGTGTAATCTTAAAAAACTTATCACATCAATCACGTGTAAGTAATTATTTTATTTTCTAACTTTTCAGCGCTCCACCCGCCAGTGCTGCACCCGCCAGAAAAATCAAAAAAGCGGTTAGAAGAATGCCCAGGCAGTAAATGCTAACTTTGACTCCGTACAAATTTTTAGACGACGCGCATTATTCGCATAAATGTGAAAATTAGCCGCAAGAGAAAAAAATCCTGTGTTCCAGGAAGGTGACGATGAAGAAAAACAAAGAAAAAATCAAGTGTCAGTGTGGTGGAATTCGAATCGAGCATTTTGTTTTCTTCTGGTACAAATAGTTCGTTCGATATGTAAGTTGTGCTTGAGCACGAGAGAGTATATAATTCAATCTGTGTTTTCTCTATCAAGAGTTTTTGTGCGCGACCGGGAGAGATTTGTAATTTGTAAATTATTTTATTTAATTCATTACATTAAAAGACAACATAAACATGATGGAGAGCTAAGAGAAAACAACAGAGCAATGCTTGAAAGGCTGGACCGAAAAAATGAAAAAAATTATCACTGCTCTCAGGTAAGTATTTAGTGAAATCAATCCTGAAGTTCGCGACAACGTTCCTGATCTTATACGGAGTTTAAAAAGATAATATGAATACGAGCTATTAACGAAGCAGAATCATCTCCGTCTTTTGTCTTTTCTCGATATGCTTGACTACGACTACTAATCTGTGATCGCAGTAACGTTCTGCGTTTTTCTTTTATTTTATTATTTTTTTTTTCTTTTTGATTGGACATTTTCTAATTGTCGATAATGAGAAAGAAAGAGAGTAAATAAGTATAATAGGAAAGGAAGAAAGAGAGAGAGGAACTGCGAATATGCCTCGCGTAAACTCCCGAAAAAAGATTCAAGAGCTTTTGAATGATAAGATTGTTTTTTTTACGACTCTTTAAAAGAGATTAAATGATAAAATGTGCATCTCGAAATATTGTACCCAGATAGCAGAATCTTTTTTCGATGAGTGTCGCAAGTTGTGGCTATATATATCAGCGAGGATATTTCCCACTACACTTTAGTCTTCTTTAAAATATAAAAAAATTCTAACATTATATTTTAGATAGGATTCTGTTGGTCAGTCCTACGAGCGTCATTTATCGTAGCACTTTCCATCAGCGAAACTGTAATATATATAAAGTGCGAAAGAGTGACAGTAAGAAAGTGCAGAGAAGAAAAAAATGGCATTCGGACGAGTACAAAGTCACGGTTACAGAAATATTTCCAAGGTGTAATCGAAATTGTATATTTTTTTTATACGTAACGCCAGAATGAAGATAAACTTATAATAAATAACTGAATGCCATTTTGTTAGGTTTATATATATGTTACATACGCATATATATTATAAATACTATTATACAGAATTAAGAAAATCCGTAGATAGTGCTAAGTGTTTTATTGTCAGGGAATGGATGATGCTTCTAAAAGAGGAAGCCGAGCAAGCGACAAGTGAAAGCGAGAAGAGATTAATTAACGATTTATTATTATAATTTTTTTCAGTGGGACTTCTAAAAAAATGTACAGTGATTTATATTTATTTTTTGTCGTCACATCGAATAAAGTCGCATAAACGTGAGCTTTGTGCTCTCTTTTTTTCTTTGTACCGTGTGCTAAGAAATCTATTCACACTGATGTAAATCGAAAGGAATTAGAGCGACTGATTATTCTCAGGAATAAGAAGCGCACACGAGTTTTTAGAAGTCCCAAATATGGACGACAAGTAGTTAGCTATCGTGCAATGGCAGCGTCTGTGCGTGGCTATTATGTAGCTGCGTTCTTGTGCAACAAGTACATAAAATACGAGATTTGAGTCTTGAATTTATGCTATTTTTTTTCTTTTTTTACTTTAATAGATTAAAACACTTTATGAAGAAACTCGCTATCGCAGTTTTTGATTACTTTTCATAATATCTGGTTCTATATCTTTTTTTCAAAATTTCACTTTTACTACAGAATGAGATAATTCAATATTTAAAAAACTAATTATATTAATCAATAACTTGACTTATGATTGAAGAATTTTTATAAAAAATAGTTGTATCAAGTTTCAAAATAAAGCGTTTTAAATAGATGTGTATAGTACTTGCGGTTATGTGAAGATTGAAGAGAAAAGCAAAGTCTTGCTTTAATCGAACATAAAAACAAATTCTTATCTGTTATAAATGTAATTCATAAATTTTGTATCAGAGAATAATTTAAAAACTAATATTGTAAACCAAATTTAATTTATAATAAAATGATCGTGAAATTGTAAGGCTTAAACGAGTGAAACTTTCTATCTTTAAACAAAAATTTTGCTATTTGAAATATACGACATAGAAAAGAGTATGCTTCTTTTCATTTTCACTTAAACAAAGATCAGCGAGTATTAAAGATATAGAAAAAAATATCAAGCAGAGTAATAAGCGAGCAATTGCATAGTTGCTCTATATTTCTTGTTATATAATATGTACATGTATAAATAATCGAATTTTCAAGTATACTCTATTCTTCAATATGCAACAATCAACAAAATGAAATCACAGACATAAGAGAGACTCAATCATACGAATTCAAAGGTATAAGAAAAAAAAAAACGTTCGAGCCGCATCATAAAGCATTTTCAAAGAGTAAAACTCAATGAAGACTGCGAAATGAACTTTATTTTTCCTCGTGTAATCGTTATTATTGTGAACTGCAAAGAACGTGCCATTGTACTCCCAGCGAAATTACTCGGATCGAATTTTTAGCGAAAGAAGAGAGCGTGAAAAAGGGAGAATGTGTGGAAGCAAGAGAAAGAGCATGGCGTACAATTAATTCGACGTGTAATTTGTAAAACTTTGAAAACGAAGTCGAGTCTATTATCATTAATGTTCACGCGTCTGTCGAGAGCTTTGATAAAGAGCTTTAAAAGAGGAGTTTCTGGCGGGAATTTTTATCGATAAATAAGAATTTTGGTTGAGGTCAACTATTTATTTATCTTAAATTATAAGTTATGGATTAGTTATAAAATTTATTGTGTCTGGAAAAAATTTTCAACTTAGTTTTGCACAATTTAAAAATAGAAAAATTCAATTATTAGTTCTGAACTAAATTTTATCAATTCTGCTTTATTAGGTATAATTCCTTTTAGTTAATTAAAATTATTTTTATTTTGAGTTAAAACTCTGCTAGAAACAATTTGTTAAAAGAATTATTTGTAAAAAAATAAGACTAGGAAAGCTTTACTTTAGCCCTCGACATGCATTTTTGACTTCAAAACACGAATGGAATGACGACTGGTCTTTAAAAGGAGCCAAATTGATTCACTCCATTTGCGTTAGCAAAATTCTTTATTAAAAGAAGAAAAGAATAGAAAAAAGCCTCCAATGCAATATAGTCTTTACTATAGTATATTCTCGAAGCGTTTTTTTTTTTTTTAATGTAGATAAGAGAGGATACATCAAGGATTATAAATAAAAAAAATATTAAAAATACGTTGAACCAAGAGTTTTTACATGTTATGATATTTCTTATTCATATTTGATATGCAGAATTTTCTTGCTCTGCGAAGACTAAATCACGGAAATGTATTTTGACTCTTGTTTCACGTATTTCTTATTATAACTACACTTGTCGAGCTTTCGAAAAAGAATGGTACCTCTTCATTTCCTTTAATGTAACGCAAATGATTCAAAATGACGATAATGATTATAAAAAAAAAAAATGGAAAATAAAATCAGTTTATAAAATGTTAATGGTACTCTTCTCAATACATGTAATAAAAATAACAAATTGATACTTTCTAAAGTCGTTACTAGTGAAAGATCACTTCGAAGACTGTAAAAATGTTTACTTATACAGATTAGAATGAACTTTTCACTGATACTCTAAAAAAAAAAAAGAAAAGAAAAATCATGTTGAAAGAATTCGCAGGTATAAAATAGGGAATGAAAGGGAATCTGCTGCTGTCTTACACATATTAAAATACATATATATAATGGTAAAAAAACCGTGAACATTCTCTGTATCTTGGCTGTGTATGTCTCGTCTCTTCGAAGAAAAATAAAAGAAAAAATACTGCCACAGACGGGCAAACGATTTCACAATAGAGAAAAATTTGATGCTAGGCTGATATAAAAGGAGAGCTATAAGCGAGGAGTGCTTCTACGGGCCTTAAAAGAAAACGAATATAAAGCGTGAACGAGAAAATTGCGAGATTGTTTTTGTAGTGTTTTTTCTATACAAAGTACTGGATGAAAAAAAAAAAATACTTACCGTATTGTTGGTGTGACTCAAATGAAACGAGGAATGATATGTCGAAATGTCTGCGCAGGATCTTGCCTTGATGTCATTTACGCGCGAGCTTTTCTTTCCGATATTTGTCGATTATAAATCGATATTATTTTAATTTTAAGCTTTAACATTTTTAACGAATTTGTTATATATAAATAATTACTTATATAATTACTTACAAAAACTTTTCACATTGCCTTAAACAATTGTTGCAAGTACCTATTGTATTAAATCAGAAAACATTTTTTTAGAGAAACAATGAATAGTAATTTTTTGAAGACAAATAGAACTACATCAAAATTTTTTACAAGCCAAAGCTTTAAAGAGTTGACTAGCAAATGTCAAAGATCCTGCGACTTTAAAAAAAGGTATTAAAAAAAAATCTGATCCAATATTTACATAATCTGAGGCCTTATCGTATCACATTAATCTACTTGAATTGAACGTTTTTTGCTAACCGTAAAAAAGTAATCGAAATCGCGTACGAGAAAGCGAAAGAGGGTAGCTGAACAAAACAAAAATCTTTTAAATAGACGTTTGAAAGATGCAGAATAGAAAACCGAAGGGAGTGGCGAGAAAGTTTTGTTATAAACGACTAATTCCAATGACTGACTGTAATAATATAAAATAATAGAAAAAAATAAAATTATAACGTTAAATAAGCGAATGATTCAAGAGAGAATGTTCACCGTATACATGCTTCCTCGGTTATCCTCGTGGAATCTCTGACTAACAGTTCTTTTTACTTAAGTTGATCGCGGCGATGGTGGTTGCGAAAATATACATATTTTTCTTTTGTATAGCGTACAATAGTTAATCGGAAAAAACTAGGCGTGCGTGTATGTGTATAAAGCGTGTGTGAGACTCGATCGAGCTGCGTTACATAGATTACAGAAAAATCGAAGTTTGTATGTAAGGATGTTCGTCAACGCCCCGGCACAATATTCGTAGCAGCTACTGTAAACGGTTTCGATCGACACATTTTTCGATATAAAAAACGCAAAGTAGATGAGGGGAATAATATCAACTAAGAACTCTTTCGACGTTCGAATCAGTATTGAGCATGAATCTTGTGCATTCTTTATTGTTAGAGTGATTTTATTTTTTAATGTTTGTATATGCAAGATGTTTTGTTTCTGATAATTCGTATTCTTTAAAATGTGTTCATTATTCCTAAGTATGAAGTAAAAGTATGAATGTTTTAATAAACATAAATTCATGATTTGTTATCAAATTTGTCTGGTACAAAAATTCTTATTTTTTAAAAGTTGCTCTTTTTAAAGAAGTCTCGTTTATTATTTTTTCAATATGTTAAAAAATAAAAACTTTGTTTTCAATTATAAAAAAATAATAATTAAGGATTATTATTAAAATTAATATCCTTTATGCAATATGTATAATTATTTTTAAATTGTTTATTTTTAATTTCTATGCAGTTTTATCTACTTTTATTGATTGCAATAATGAAATGATTTTTATTTGAACTTTAATTTTTAATAAGTGATAAGTTGTTATATTTATCTGTATCAATGAATTTTATGTCGTATGAAATGTAAGAGATGCTCAATACCTTTAATAAGATCCGATCCGAACGTCATTTCCGACATGTCCTTAATATTCTCCTCTGTATCAATAACCATTATATTATCCTCTACGTAGTGTATACGAGAAGTACTAAGAGAAAAAAAGCGATATTGCGTTGTTTCTTAATTATTTCTTTATTCTTTTCTTAAATCTTGAAGATGTTTAGCAAGGCATACAGAGGTCTGAACCAAAGAATTTTGTTGTCCTCTGCGATGGATCATGTAATCTCTTTGTTTTTCTATTATTTCTTCAATTCCTTCTTTTTCTTATTGCTGTTTTTATTGTCGACGCAAGCAACCTTTTGTAATATAGTGTAAAAAATAAACTTATTAAGGAGCATAGCGCTGAAATTCTTTGGATCATACCCTAAGAATATGCTAATATGTAATTTAATGATGTAAAAAAAATGTTCGTTGTAATAAAACAATGGCTAAGATGGCTGATTTTTTGGTAAGAGAATTTTCTTGTTCCAATCCATTTGCCCCATTACATTCAATTTTGCTTTAATTATACATCTACACATTCCAATACAAAACATTACAAGAAGTTAATTGTTATTTAAATAATGTAGATCCGCAGCACTAATTTTTATTACATAAAAATAATAGCACTTTAATTTTAAATTATGCAAAATATTTAGAAAAAACTAAATTATACTTTTTATGGTTTTCTTAAAATTAATATGGAATAAATAATTAGATACATATTATATTTACAAAAATGTATATTATAAATTACTTTTACAATATCACTAATGTTTATAAAAGTGCAATGCAAAAGTAAGAATTTTGAAATTTCTGCATCGGTCCTTGGTGCTACATTTTAGTATCATTGTTAAAACATCGAAAGAATAGCATTATAACATATATACATATTACAACAAAAGATTTTTTTCATTAGCTCGCTACAAAGATATCACTGTACATGAAGTAACAGAATCTGAGGAAGATGACTGGAAGAAGCAGATGATGTTTCAAGTAAAAGAACCGTAATTTTTTGTTTAAAATTTGTGGCATGAATTTTATTCCGAGATTTACAACAAAACCGTTCGAACTAGTTTAAAATGCCGCTTTGTCGCATGGAGATATGAAACATTGACACGTACAACATAGGTAATACAAGACAATCGTGAACAGTTCAAATATACAATTCATCGCTGAAATACAAATCGAATCAAACCGATAAAGTTAAATTCACTTTTTGCTTAATTCTTTTTTTTTCAACTCTAGTCACTTTATGTGAGTGTTGCGCGCGCAAGTGTGTGTATGCGTTTTTACTTCCTTCATTTTTTTATTTGCATTCATCACGAGTGTTTTCGATTGAAATAGGCCCCGTGTAACCCAGGGAGGTACATTCACTAATTATCAATAATAAGACTCAGTTGGCCTCCTGTCTGGGTAATAGCCCCACCAATCATTCGCTATTTATATCACTTCTATTTCATGATATTATAATTTAGGTACAATCTTAATTATTCAATATTAATGAGAATATTAATAAGTATGTTTTATTTTTTTTCTGTTTGCATGAATTAATTATAGCTCGTAATTATTATTATCATTATCATTATTTTTTATAAAGTCTCTTACACTAAGAATCGTCAGACATAAAGGAATTTTGGGATTTAAGCTCCTCTAGCGTCTGAATTTGTTGACGAAGAAACAATATCCTGGAACAAAAAAATTATTTACTTTTCATAGATTCTTTTACAACTTATAAAATGATTAAAAAATCACATTCTCTTACATTACAGTTAAAAGTTTAAAATAAATAAATTATTACAAACCTTTGTTCCTGTAGTGTCGCTTGAATTTCTGTCAGCCTCACTATCGACCGAGCAGTTTTCAATTCTGCAGATACTCGTGTGCACTGCAGACTGCCCATAGTATGTGCTTCTTCACTTAGCTTTTGCGCCTTAAAATAATATTATCATTGTAAAATTTATATTTTTAATTTATATCTTATAATTTTTTAGGTTCTTGTCTTACATTCTACTTAAGAATTTTCATGGCTTTAAAACAAAATTTTTAAATTAATTTTAATAAAAATAAAAAAAAAACACTTTTATTTTTATTTTTTAAATATACCTGTTTCTCAAGGATATCCGCGGGGAAAGCGCGCACGTGCTGCGTCAGGTCCTCCCGATAGTGATTGGCGAGTGAAGGTGTCAGTGAGGGTGTGAGAGGCGGTTGCACGCGAGAGAGTGCCTGCAGACCTCCACCATTGCCTAAGCTTGCTAAGGTACCCAAAGTACTTATACTTTGTAGAGAACTTATACCTTGTACGCCACTATTTGCACCTCCAGGACTGTTTACTATAAATCAAACAATGTTAATTAATAAAAAAAATATGTTCGCGAATCAAATATCGTATGGAACTAAATCTTGATTATTCTCAAAATATTAAAAATTGTTTCTAGTAAACTTACACTTTCGAGCGTCTATACAATCCTGCGTTTCAGAATGCGTAGGCGTTGGAGGACCTTCACCGGTAACATTGCTACTTGTGTCCACCTTTAAAGGAGCCATTACATCACTTGAACAGCTAGTTCTGTCTCCTCCTGACTGTCAACATAATATAGTATATGTATATTTTTGATTAAGCTACACCCTCTTGAAAAAGTTATTTTAACAAAATAAAAATTAGACAGTACAAGGAATAATAGTTACATGAGAATGAAATTTACAGATATCTATATCATTAATTAAGATATCGAATTATTTAAATCCTAATTTTCAGTTACCATTAGTGAGTTGTAAGTTAACAAACTTGCGCAAATTTCCAGATAGTAGTAATAAATCCTGATAATTATTAGACTATTTTTTGATAAACTCAAATTCTTAGATGTAATACATATATAATCGCATGAAAAACTATCCAGAACTGTAAACTAAAACTTAAGAAAAATAATATTGAATTTCGACTTTCTTTTATAAAATAAACGAAAAAAATGTTTCTAAAAACATTAGCATGCTATTGCTTAGCGAATTAAAAATTGTGGGGATTTCCTCGAATATTTATTTGAAATCACTACAATTTTTACCGTGATGTTTTGGGTAAATCCAATATTAATTTTTATGGTAATTTTTCTTAGAAAATTCTTGCATAGACATTTTTATATGGAAATTAAATAGTTAATGAATAGGAAAGCACTAGTAGCTCATACAGAAGCTAGAATAGAATTATGTTTTTAATGCAAGTTAGAAAATAAAGAACAAATGCAAATCGTGCTTTTAAAAACTTAATGTGAGTAGACAATAAAATATTTATCATATAAAACATTCATCTAAAGTATATTATTCAATTAATGGAGTTAAAAAAAATAATCTATTTAACGCAACAGATTCCAATAAAATTATTTGAATCATATTAACGCTTAACGGGATGTCGGAGCGGTACGATATGGTGATTTTTTCTGTATTTCCAAGTTTTTGTTAAAATTATCAACTCTATAATGAATCTAAAGGGTTCGTTGGCTGTGTATTAATAATAGGGCGCTCAGCTCATAAAATCATGCTAGAAATAATCAGTTTATTAAAAATCCAAAAAACGTTTTAAACCTTTAGCGAAAACGCATTTATGTTGAAATTTAGACGGTTTTGTATTTCCAGGTTTTTGATAAATTATTTTTTTTAAAATAAACGCAATGGGTTTATTGGCTTTGTAATAATAATAACTAGATCGCTCAGCTTATGAAATAATTATAAGTAAACAATTGTTTTAGTATAAACAAAATAAGTGCATACGTTATACCGCTACGATATCCTCTTAAAAGTCAATGGGTTAGTTAGACAATAGAAATCAGACATTTTAAAACCAATGGATTTTGAAAAAAAAAATTTAAAATCGGCGAATATGAGTAACTTTAAATATCAAATGCAACATTTAGCATAGTTAATAAAAACATTAAAAAATAGAATTAGAAAACGCCAAAGGATGAATTACCAGTCTTGGCACTAAGTAATTTATAAATCACGCTAACTAATCTAGTCTAAGTATATTTTTGCATACATAAGGAATTTATAAATTAAAATATCAAAGTCAATAGAGTCTAGCATATGACGATCAATAAATCACTCATTGTTAAAACCTTAATAACGTATAATACATTCATTATTTTTTTTTTATTTTTTTTTTTTTTTAATTTATAGAGTCTAGTTGAGAATTTTCTTGCAAAGCAAAACCGATTCCCTCATTAACAAAATTTTTTTTTTTTTCATGATTAAGTTAAAAATTTTAGCAACAAAATTTAGATAATTACTAAGACTATAAGATTAGCCTTGTTAATGAATAAATAAAGTATTAACATTTGTAGTAATATATTGCTTGAAGCCTAATAATAAACACGTAACTTATTGTGATTCATTTTCATATTTTACCTTCCTGTAGTCATGTATAAGTTATAAATACATTGATAGATGAAATAAATTTCAAACCAAATAGATATTTGTATAACTGTTTTTTTACTGAATAGTTATTCATTAATTCTGTTTGATTAAATTTTATAGTGACAGTTTTATAGAAAATAAGAACAGAATGATATAGAAACTATCCTTACAGTCTCAAAGTACTAATAAATTAATATAATTATAAAATAAATAGAAACCTAAAAATTATATTAAGAATCCTATTGTAGAAATGATCTGTATCTTTTTAATTTAATTTATAAAATCTTTCAGGCTGATTAAGTTTTATTAAGTCTCAAAAATGATTTATCTCTGTTAAACATAAATTGAATTTATATATAGATGAAGATAGAGAAATGAAATTTTGATGTTCATTAGAGAGAAGATTAGAGAAAAGAAAAAGAATAATTCAGTACTGAAAAAGTTAATCCTATTTTATTAAAACCTAAAAATTAATATAATAAATATAGTAAACTTTAAAATATAATAAACAAAATGAAATTCATTCGACTTTTTCTTATTAACTACGTATGAACATACAGTTACACTAACCAAAGTTAGTGTAAGTTAGTGTAGAGTGAATTTTAAAAACATTGACTAAAACGAATGTAGTAAAAGTATTTAACTCCACCTTAACAATAATGGTTACTTATTACCCAAAAAAGCACGTATAAAGTGACCAATTTTTCCCGAAAATCTTGAGGAGGGAAATAATAGGACATTATTGCCCTTCTAGGCCATTATTTCTCTCCTCTGTCATTATTTCCTTGCTAGCATATTTATTATATATATATATAAAATTATTCAAAAAGTGAAACAAAAACAAATAAGTGACTACAGTTAAGGTAGGAATAAAGCACTACATATATGCACCTCGAGAGTAAAGTCGATTATTTCCTCGGAAATAATCAGCGAATTTACTCTCTTAGTGCATAATGTACTATTACTATTCTTTATTTTTTGTAAATGCTATCGCACTGGTATGCTTTTATTAGATATAGCGCTTATTTATTTAATGTACTTTTAATATATATTTAATACTTATTTAGTATTTTTCTTCCTTTGAAAGAGTGCAGTTTAAAGTTAAATAAAGTTCAAAGTTAAATAAAAAACACATGAAATCATAACATTTTGTAAAATTGATGTCTTGAAGAACGTACGTGAAATGTTCCAAAGGTAAACTAATTTTCAATAAAATGAGGGTTAATAGTTTGCAGTAATCAATTATTCTTTCATGTTCTACTAATAAATAGAATTTTGTTTTATTTTTATTCAAATAATAAGTGACAGTATCAACTTACTTGTCGTGATAGAAGGATAGCCGTTTGGATAGTTTGAAGGGCTTTTTGGGCGTCAGGCTGCTCTTTACTGCCTGCGATTTGCGAAAGGAGTCGGGGCAAATTAGAAAGTGATACCGGTGGTCCGGGTGCATTGCTGCCGTGCTGTTGCGTCGGCGAGCCCAGCTTACCCGGCGCTTGCGACGCGCACGTCGGGTGCGACGCTAGTCGAGGTAATGCTATAACAAAAAGTTTAGGTACGTTAACAATTGATTTCAGAATTCATTATTCATATTTTAAAAATTTATGATTTGAATCATTATATCGGTTAAAATTAAATTTTTTAAAAAATAAATAGAAAACGATAATTAATCCAAAATTTTGTATTTGGATTCTAAATATTGCTTATCTTTTAATTAAAATTTACTAAAAAAATAGCTTCCTTACATCGTTAATAAGAGCATAATTAGTAATTTTTTGTTAAAGACCTTATTTAAGTATGAGAATTTTTAACCATAATAGTACTTTTCGTAACATGGGCGTAAAATAGAGTTTTACGCACCGAGTAGGGATCGCCGTGCATGAGGGTGAAAAACTTTATGCCTGCGTTACAAACATTATTTTTCGATCCTTGGAGTGTAAAATTTGTTTTTAACCAATAACAAGTAATAAGTAAAGAGCATTTAGCTAGGGAAGGGTGCGGGCTCAGGGGCGCAGGGGTATAATAATTCATAAAATAAATAAAAAAATATATATAAATAAATAAAATAAATATAATAAATATACAATTAAAATATACAATATAATAAAATAAACAAAAACAAAAAAAAAATGATAAATAAATTAACACAGGTTTATAGAGGGGAAAATATAACTCTACGTACATACCTACTATACTTGTTATACAAAATTTTTACAAAATTTTGATTTTACGCATATTTTACGTCGGCGTATGCGTCAAACGCTATTCTACACTCGCAAAACGAGGCATAAAAACAAATTTTACGCTTCTAGAATCGAAAATATGTTGTTTTAATTCAATCGGAATATAAAAAATTTTGATGACTCAAAAACTTATAATTCTTTAATCTATAGTAAAACAAACTAATCTGATTTTAATCAATGAACCATTTGCTTGTACAAAAACTCACCAGTAGCTAAAAGTACGGGTCCCTGAGGCAGTGGATCGTGGGCGCTGGAGGTGACAATGGTCTCGGACGTAGGCGTCGAATCACCCGGCGAGATGTCCATGTCCTGCGCCTGCCGGTCCTGGGCAGCAGCTTGCTGAGCCGCAGCCGCGGCAGCTTGCGCCTGACTCTGGACGGCCGACGATGAGGCCGAGTCCTCCCTGCAGGCGTCACGGTCACGATCGCGCTCGCGCTCCCGCTGCTCTCTGCTGCTGCTACTGCTGCTTTCTTTGTCACCGCGATCGCGATCCCGCGACGAGGAGACATCGTCCCGACTGCTACCGCCGGTACCGCTCCAGTAGTCACCGCTGCTGCCACCGCCGCGCTTATCCGACTGTCGCGACGACTTACCGTCCCGTGTACTGCTGCTGCTGCCGCTGTTCGACCGCGAGTTGGAATGTTTATCGTGACCTGCAAATTCGGTGGATCGAAGATTTGTTTAAGGTTCTGGCTAAGATTCTATTTGTACTATTAGTTACGTATTTTTGCGTGAATTTCAATCTAAAATTTTTTCGTAGGCTAAAAGTATATATGTGTAAATTGAATTTATCATTTGTGGATATATAAATAATTAAGCAAATTAGGAGACGTTTTACAGTAAACAATGTTAATGTTTTGTCGAAGATTATCACCCCATTTGTAATTAGCAGTGTAAACAGCAGTAAAATTGAACTTCATGCATAAAATTGTAGAAAATATTAGTGCAGCATGAAATCGTAAGTATTGGAATAAATAGTGTTTAAGTATTAACACGTTCAAAACGGCACGCGTCAAACAGGGTCATTTTCTTGTTCCAGGTTTTGTGTTCATGACACATGTTTGAGTCATAAATTTATTATTATACATATTATTATATAATATTAATTATCAGTAAGACCCAAATATGCCACTAAACATTATTTTGGAGGTCAGTTTGTTTCGTTTTATTAAAAATAACTAGTACATCTTTGAGATAAGTAAAAGCTTGCATATTATTTGTCCTGAACATGTTAAAGAACTCAAAATAATTTGATCTCTTCCAATATTACTTGAATCTTTTAATTTAAAATCGAATACATACTTGACCTAGAAGATGAGTAGTCGTTGGATTGGCGCTGACGACTCTCTGTTCGAACAATCCACTCTCGTGGTTTTTCCCATTGGGACACTTCGGTTTTGCAATTGTAGTAATACTTTTTTCCCGAGGAGCTCATGTGCTCTGACCAATCCCCGAACCTCGCCGTCCGCTCCATCACGCCCCGCTCGTCTCCACGCTTATCCTTGAATTTGAATAGTTTTTAATTCAATGAAAAATCATAACTAAAAGAGGTACTTAAAACGCTAGAGTAATAATATTAAACAACAAATATGTTGGAAAATAAAAAGTCTAGATAGTCTAGACTAACACATAATATAGAAAATGTTACAAATTTACAAAAGAATACTATATAATATTAATTATAGTTATAGTTGCAGTCTTAATAATTTAATTACTAACCTGACATGAATTATGTGTTGGTTTTCGTTGAGAAGAAGAATCTCTCGACGAGTTTGAGGATAATTTTATCGGATGTAGAATCTATTTAATTAAAAATAAATTTTAAAAAACTGAACTTTCTGAATATTTTAATTGTTTTATTGCAGATAGAAAGAATACTTTATAAAATAATGTATCATTTTTTGTAGGTCTATATTTTTGTAAGTTTGTATATTGGATATTGAATGATCAAGATTAGATAGATTATTATCAATTCAACGAAACTTTCAAAATATTTCTTGAGTGCTTTTGGACTCGAACATTATAATCCAAAAGTATTGTTGTCAATAAACCAAAGATAAAATGATATTATACACAAAAAACTTATTTAATTAATCAAATAACTTACTTCTCCGCTGCTCCTATCATGATTGGTCCTGTGCTCAGAGTCTCTGGACTCCCGACTTCTCTTATCTTTTGGAGATCGTGCACAATCTATATAAATATAAATAATTGTACACCTAAAGTGATAATTCTGAATACCAAACTTATAATTGCTAAAAGTTAAACTTAAAAAAAATACCTTCGGCGTAACAATTCATTTACAGAACCAATTAAATAAAATATTTATAACTGTTTGAAGTGTTAAAAATTTTGCTTAAAGTATGTATTAAAAGTTCATTTTTTAGGTTAGACTTTGTCATGAATATTGTATTTTCAGTATAAAACAAGATTATATTAAAGAAAAATTTCTTTTATTTTTTATCATCAAAACTAATTACATATTATTAATCATTATATAATTATTTAGTAATTACTATAAACTTTTAACCAATACTTTTATTTATACTGTAAATTGCTTTAATAATAATAAAAACTCATAAAATTCATAGACCTTTGCAAGATATTTGAAATATAATCTCAAGAACAATTTGAAATATAAATGTTGTAGGTTAATGAGCCAAAAGGTATAAATACTTGCTAAATAAAGAATGAGTACACAGATTCATAAAAAAATAATAAAGTTATATAATTTAATAAATGACAAAATTGTAATTACCAGAATACTTATCCCTAGAGGAGGACAACTTGTAGTCTCTATTTTCTCTCTCCTTCTTGTA
>UELX01002748.1:0-28283 GCA_900480035.1 Eupelmus urozonus
AAGGATTCCCCCCCCCCTCAAAAAAAAAAAAAAAATAAATAAAAAAAAAAATAAAAAAAAAATAATAAAAAAATAAATTAAAAAATTTTAATGTAGTCATTAGTTTTACTTTATGTCATAAATACTCAAAACAAAGCTAACGCCTGTAACTAAAAATCATATTTTTGATTATTTCAATAGTTTATTAATAAAATGCGTATGTCACGGAGACTAAAATACTTTTAAACGGCGGGAAAACTGAATAAAATTAATATTTTTAATCCCAGAAGATTTTTCACATAAGCACTGAATTAATGCATTAAAGTTTACAGTTACTGTTATCATCGACATTTTCTAAATAAAACTACAAAAAAATGAAGAAAATATTCATTTTTGCTCCAATCACTGACATACATTCATACAATAATTTATTTCTTTCTTGTAACATTCTCCCATAATGGTTAATAATTGATAAACATTTCGCGTTTCTGGCACGACTGAAAATGTTGCTGCATCAACGAATAGTATTGTTATAAGCAGAATACAATAATTACAGAAACAAAACCTAAACTTCAGCGAATGCACGAAAACCAATCACTCTGCCAGTATAAACACTCATCTCTCGATGCTGAAAACAGAGGCGCCTGAATGTAGACTTCTGAGGCCGGGTGCATGTAATCTCTATTATAGTTTACACTGTAGCAAAGTGATAATTTTTCCTTAATCAAGACATTAGTAGTAAATCCAATTCTTAAATCAAAGTTATTAGAAAAATGCTTCCATCCACTGTTATGAAAATCCATCACAAATACTATTTCAGTATCACAATAAAAACATGCCATCAACGAATATGCAAATTAATCTTTATAAATCTTATATCGCTATATACAATAGTAAAAAAGTCTCACGAAAGCACGCACCTCACGCAAGAAAACCATTTAGCACCGCACGTGTACACCAATAAAACACCTCGTAAAACCTCTCTTCCCACAATGCATCTCAACAATCCTCACTAATCGCTAAAACACATCTCCCACAACAATTCACGGCACGCGCGCTCTTCACTTGTCCGCCCTCTACCGGCACCATATGACAACCACCTAACCGACCTATACTCCGACTCTCTCTCAACTTCGCGCACTATATACGCGAAAAACGGAGCGCTCAGCTTACATCCCATCCTCAACCTCAATCGTGCATCACGCGCGTTTAAACTCGACTCCTCGGGTTGGATTCCGAGAAGGCAGGAATGCGAGATAAGGAGGACAGGCAAGAGTCGGCCTCGCGCTGAGCCGAGAGCGCGCGCCACGTGGACGAGGCGCGTCGTCGGTGGGGTCAGTTGGAGACAGTTTTCGATTAACCTCAAAGGAGACACGTCGGGCCGCAGCTGCTGCTGCTCGTCGGGGCTGCCATGTTCGCGCCGAGGGAGCCGGCCAAGGCTGACTACGTCAGCCTCAACATCAACGACGGCACGAGCTTTGCGAGGTCGACGTCCAGGAGTATTTGGAGAGTGAGTTGGTTTTTGAGAGAGGGGTTGAGTGGTTTTGACAGCTGAGGGGAGTGGGGTGCAGGGATATGGGTTGAGGGGGTGTTTTTTGGGGGTGGTGAGAGTGAAGGTTTGATGGGAGCAAGGGAGTTTGGTTGTAGGGGTGTGAAGGTGAATTTGTTGTATTTTTGAAAGGAGGAGTTTAGTTTAGTCTATGGTATTGTTTTTGGTAATACTTTTGAATTTATGTTTAATTTAAAAAAAGTTTTTTTTTAATTATTATGAAAATATAGTGATTTTTAAAATAGTAATATCAGTGGGAAATATTTTTGCAATTTTTATTCATCTATCATTATTTTTATTTTTTTTTTTTCAATTATAACTACCAATAAAAAATTTTTTATGTTTGCAATAATGAAAAGCTGTTATTTCGATCTATACCATTTATAAAATCAATAGTTTATTCACAGCCTTTGAAAATATCATCTGTAATATTAACAGTGTTTTATCACTTGTCAGCATAAATACTGAAGTATATAAGGCATAAGAATAAAAGACTTCTAGTTTTAGAAGCATTTTGTTTAACATCAAAATTTATTTTAGCAATGGAACCAGCTGTCCAGGTTTCAAAGGAACATCTGCTACTTTACTGTGATAACAATTCTAATTCTGATAATTTACTTATTACCTGGAAGAACTCAGAGTACTACCACAGTAGATGAGAGCGACTATGACAGTGCCAAAGTTGTTCCAGAACATCCAAAAAATAACAAAATACAGGTAAATTATCATTTAAAAAATAAAATTTAGTTTAATTTATTTAAGACTTTTTATGGTACTTTTGTAACTTATAGATATTTTATATAAGCGATCATTTACTCATACTCAAATTATATCCATTTTAATCATTCATTCATCAATTAAAATCTATTATATTTATCATTGAACTCGTGTTTTTATCTTATCTACATTATTTTTTTAACTAATTACATTTCTTCAAGGATAAAATAGTTGAGTATAATTAAAATTTCAAGAATGATTTCATTTATTCTCATTTTTTTCGCTCATTTATTTTCTTTATATAAATAGATAAATTTAAAAAATTTTTTTTATGTTTTATTAGGTACCAGATGAAATTTTACTAGAAAGTGTTGATCAAGGTGGAGGTAAACATGGAGAAATTAAGGACAACAATATTGAGGTTATTGATGAACCTGAATTTCAGCCGGAAGCTAACCAAGTTGACGATGACCAAATTGGAGAACCACCACAGCATAAACCTCAACCTCTTAAATTTGAAGGTATTAAAATAATACTTTTACAAATATTTATGTAATTATAAATAATTAAAAGAAAGATCAAGTAACATTGGAATATCTAATATTTTTTAATAACTGTATTGAAATAGGTCCTCAAAATGATAGGCAGAAGGCTATAGTAAAAGCTTTTAAACACACTTGGGATGGCTATAAAAAATATGCATGGGGTCACGATAATATTAAGCCAATCACGAAAGGATATCACGAATGGTTTGGGCTAGGATTGACCATCGTAGATTCTTTAGATACTATGTATATAATGGGATTAAACGAAGGTATTTATATTTTATTTATTTATTTTGATACATAAATGATTATTTTATTAAAAGAAATATTTACAATTAAAAGTCATGAATCTTTACAGAGTTCCAAGAGGCAAGGAATTGGGTTCAGAACAGTTTATTATTTAATCAAAATAGAGATGTAAATTTATTTGAAGTTACCATAAGAGTTCTCGGTGGTCTTCTAGCAGCTTACCATTTATCTGGTGATAGGATGTTTCTTGACAAAGCTGTAAGTTGTTAAGTTAATCTTTTGTAAAATTAATTTATCAGACATATTTTAAAATCATAGTCAAATAAGATCTATTTCATAGATAAAATTCAAGTGAATCATAACAGATTCTTTTATAGTGATACATCCTAATCTTTACATTATAAGTATCCATAAAATAAAACATGACTTAAAGTAATAAAATTTAATTAAATTACAAATCTTAATCTAATTTTTGACTCGTTAAAATGTACCGATAAATTTTCCACAGATCGACCTGGGCGACCGAATGCTTCCAGCCTTCTCCACGCGTTCTGGTGTACCTTACTCAGACGTAAACTTAGGCACCCGTAGCGCACATCCGCCCAAGTGGGGTCCGGATAGCAGTACAAGCGAGATCACCTCGATACAGTTGGAATTCCGTGATCTAAGTCGAAGCTGCGGCCAGCCGCGCTTCGAAACCGCCGTGGCCAAAGTCTCGGAGCACGTGCACGAGCTCGAGAAGTACGATGGCCTCGTGCCCATCTTCATTAACGCTAATACTGGTCTGTTCCGCGAATATGCGGTCATCACGCTCGGGGCCAGAGGGGACAGTTATTATGAGTACCTTCTCAAGCAGTGGATACAGACGGGAAAAACCATCGATTAGTGAGTTGTGAATTTTAAAATTATTTTGAAGTTAAGCCATTTGTTAAGAATTTGCAGAACTGATAAGCAACTTGATCGTACATTATTTTTGCTCAGAAGAGTTATGCTGAATAAATCGGCCTTGATCGTTAAAATTTTAACATGAAACGAAGATACTATTTTTAAAATTCTATTTGTTTCAACCTTGTCGCGAAGTAATCGATGAAATTAATTTTTTACTCTATTGATTTAAAAGCCACTACTTTCCAATAACATGATTATGTGGTTCTTATTTTTTCTTGAATTTTTACCGCATTTTTTATAAACATTTTAACATTGCATTTTAGCTTAAAAAATGATTATCTTCTTGGCATCGAAGGAACAGAAAAACATTTAGTGAGAAGAACTGCAGTCAATAAATATCTATTTATCGCAGAACTTTTAGGCGCTGCAAGAGATATGAAACCAAAAATGGTAAGATTCGTGACTTGAAAATATTATACCTTGCTCTTCTATTATTTATGTATTAATTCTTAAATGTACAAGCATATTATGAATCTAATACTTTTAGGACCATTTAACGTGTTACTTGAGTGGTACATTAGCATTAGGAGTACATTTTGGCCTGCCAAGCGAACATATGAATCTTGCGACTGAATTACTTAACACATGCTATCAAACTTACGCCATTCAACCTACCTTTTTGGCTCCAGAAATTACTTACTTTAACGTTCAGGTATATGATATTCATAATCTCGCAATGTATTATTTTATATTTAATATTTGTTAATGAAGTAATAATTTTTCAAAAACTTATATTACAGAAATCAAATGATGAAAATCAGAAAGATATGTATGTAAAGACAAATGATGCGCACAATCTTCTAAGACCCGAATTCATTGAAAGTTTGTACTATATGTATTACTTCACGGGCAATAAGACTTATCAAAACTGGGGCTGGCAAATATTTCAAGTAAGCATAATAAGATTATTTAAAATTAACTGTCCAAAATCAAAAATATAAATTCTTTACTAAATTAATTATTTTAGGCATTTGAAAATTACACAAAAGTGGAAAATGGATACACGAGCATCAACAATGTAAAAAACATTTATAATACGCGTCCACGTGATATGACTGAAAGTTTCTGGCTTGCCGAAACGTTGAAATATCTCTACTTATTATTTGACGATACTAGGCAGCTGATTGATTTGGATAAATGGGTTTTTAATTCTGAAGGTCACCCATTACCCATATACGATTTATAAATGACTCGGTCCTGTTGATAGGGCGATAATGTGTACAATAAATAAAAAAAGAACGCGCTCGTGGGTTATTCCAATTAGACATGTGATAGAAATTTTGCATTTAGATTATATATTATATATAAATAAGAATATTGGAAGATATGGAATAGAAAGATAAATCGTTTATTTTGAAACGAAACTTTTTTGAGATATAATGTATAAAGCAATTAAATCAGTGTAGAGGATATTTCTGTATACCCGCGAAGTGATAAAGAGTTTAAGGATAGTAATTCGTACACTCGCTGTACACTAAAATGCAAAATGGACAATGTCAATTTGTTATTTACAACAAAAAATAGCTTCAACAGTCACCTATTTTTATAAACTATATATACTTTTGAGCACTTTATGGTACTTATATGTAATTATTACTGTTTATATATTTTCTTGTTTCGTTTGATTTATTGTAACCATTATATAAATACTAAAATTTTAGCATACTGATATCTCATATCATGTAAAAAGAGAATATCGAAACAAATAACGTGATAGAATTTTCTTTTAATAATAATTCACGATTGAGCAGTAAAAATAAAAATAAGACTAAATGTACTAAACTTTTTCCAAAGTTTATAATATATTTTAATACTTAATCGTGAATTCTTTTCCTCGACGAAATTCTAGAAATTAATCAATTTAGCTATAATAAGAAGGGTTTTAGTAACTACGTGAGTGCGAGTTTTAGGGTGAATTGTGTACTATAGTCGAATAATTATCTAGTCCTATACCTAAACTTGAAAGCGAAAAGGATACAAGGAGAATCTCAATATATAAATGTACATACATTGTGCTAATAATCGACTTTAATTTGTATACCGCGAGGGCCTAAAGATTTCCAAAAAAAAATTTTACATAATTATATCTGAAATTTGTTTTTCTATTACTGTGAATAAATCTCAGATTAATTTTTCAAAGTACTATATATTTTTATATATACAAACTATATTGCTAAAGTATACATAATTATATATAGTTTTGGATACATTATGTATAATTGATTTTGGAGATCTTTGAGTGTGTACAAAAATAACGAAAACTACAATCTATTAAATTTGAAAAACTACAAAAAATGAAGTAGTAGCTTAAAACACAGTAATATAATAAATTTTAATTTAAAAAACTAGCTTTTTCTTAATTAAATAACTTTTATACCTTACAACACGATTGCAAAGCATCGAATGATTACTAATTTAAAATACAAGCAATAAAAGTTAATCTCGATGAACAAAATGTTTGTAATTAAAATATTTTTAATTAAAACTTTCAAAATGTTTACAGCTTTGAAATCTTCAGTCAATTTATCTGATTGACTACTGTCAATCTTACTTACCCAAACAAAAATACAGTATATTTCAGGATTTATTTGTATTTAATTTTACGTAGAAAATGTGTGATGGCTTTTGAGACGTGGATCTAAGTTAAATATTAAAAACTGTAGAATTTATAAACTAATCAAAGCTTTCAGCCATGTCTCAATGCCAATTTAATTGTGAATTGTTGAGCAATTGGAAAGAATACGCGGAGCAATAAAAAAACGAACCGTATAACAAACAAAAAACTGTCTTTCATTTTTTATACCATATCAAATTCCTAAAGCATAATGTGGAAATTATTTTATAAAAACATTAATAGAATAACTTTAAAATAAATAATATAAATTTATTTAAAATTCAAGTACTTTTTTCTTAAATTACTCTTCGTATTATCTATAATTCAAGGGATAATAATGAAGGGGATGTATGAAAGAATGTAAAATATTGTAAAACAAATTGCACTTTAATTGTCACTTAGTTCTGTACACTTACAAAAAAAAGAATAGTAGAGAAGTAATTATCTCCTCGCTTAGAGTGAAGCGGAAGCTTTCGCGCGCCTTTAACTCCTAGAGAGTTTTGTTTATACCTGTTTATGCAGTTTGTCGTATATGAAGTATTACATGCGAAAAATACTTGCGCGCTTATTTATACGATATAATAATGAGACATGGTTTATACATCTCGCTGGAAATACTTGTGTAAATTGTACCTCAAAATCATCACGTATATATAACGAAGCTCGCCTCTTTTTCCCTATATCACGCGGCACATTTTTTTTTATTTATACGAAAGAGAAATATATATAATATATATTATTAATTACCCCTCGGATGTCGACGAAAATGTTTATTTTCCTTGCTATCGAAGTGTCAAAAACGCCGACACGTTTTCTCATGCGTTACTCTCAAAATTTATTTATACATTATCAGATCATAAGTATAAAAATACAATCGAAAAGATAAAATTCTTTATTTTTCAATGTTTAACTGAAATTTAACCAATGTTACGCCTACAAAATATATTATACTTAAATTTACGATTTTAATGCCAATACAAATTTTACAAATTCATCATCTTCTCGACCATCGCAAAGTATCGTAAATCGTACAAAAAATAGAACGTATTTACCTTTCAAAAAATTTACAATTCACTCCTTTTTCAATCATTTGGCCTCTTTATCGAACGTAGATTAATCGTCGTTTATGTAAAAAAATACATTCCCATAAAAAAGGATGCTCGGAAAATTGGCTCTTATGTGGATTGTACTTTCGGAATGTTTCGTTTGTCTTGTTTGATATTTTTTTTTTTTTTTTTTTGATTCGCCAAAAGAGAGCGACCGCTCAAAAGATCACAGCTGGCGCGCGATTCTTATTACTTTTTTTTCCTTATTGTCGATAGCTGATATATATATACATTAGATAAATATATATCTATAATAAGTGTATAATCTCGCTGAGCATTCTTCCCTCACTTTTACTTGGCATTCTCGCTGTCCATTCGTTTTCTTTGATTATGTCGATAAGGAAGATTTTTGTTTCTATTTTGATAAGAGTTAGATAGATAGTTTATTCATCGCCATTAATAAAAAATGTATTAGCTGATATTAAAAATTTAACAATGTTTGATCGTTGCTTTTTTAAATAATTATTTTTGATGTGAAAATTGGTTCTTCTCTTTTTTATTTAGAAATACGTTTTAAAATAGTCAATAAAAAGTCGAAAGAAAAATTTTTAGAATGTTTGATATTCGATGTATGCTTGTCGAATGATATTTCTTATCTATAAGAGACAAGTGCATGAAATTTATCGGAGATTGCAGATTTACATTTGCATGCTTAGAAAATCGTCTTATTTAATACTTCGATATTATAATTAATTTTTGTAAATATCACTTATACAATGTATAAAAGGGTATAAAAAATTGAGATTTTAAAATATCTATTAAAAGATTTGTGAGAATTTATTGAATAAAGTTTTTTTTTATCATTTCTAACAAGATCGTTTATGTCGTGATATGTATAAATAAGTAAATGAATTTATACAATATAATTTAACAAAAAACGAGTACGATTTCGTTTTATATATATTAAATAATTTTTGTTTTTTGTAATAATTATAAATATTTTTTATAATAGTATTCGTATCATAATCTTATCTCTAATAGTAGTAATTACATGTCTACTTATTTTTAGCGTCGCTTGGTACAAAATTTTTAGTTTTAATACTTATAATCAGATGTAATTGACTTTAGCTATTAAAGAAGACAATTTTCTAAGAGTTGAAACGGAAATGATGGTACAAAAAATTTAATACGATAAAATTGTAATATTGCTCTAAGTTTAATCACATGAATGACTGAGTATAAATTCTTTTATATAAAAATTAAGGCGATGTGAAGCTCTACTTATTATCGACAGAACAGAGACACATTATTTTTTTATTTAGTTCTTAATTTTTTGAAAATATATCGTCATTACATTATTGTTCTTTATTGACAATAACAACTTGACGACAAGAAACAAAAATTAAAACTTGAATTATAAAAAAAACGGATCTCTATAATCCTGATATCAAAGAGAGCTTATTATCACATCACCTTAACGCTTTTGATTTTCGTATTAGTAAAAGTACAGGATTACAATTTCATCATTACAACCTCTAATATCGACATTCAACTTTTTCTCCTCAGTGGGTCACAGAAATGTCGCCTCGCTTCAAGCCCACTCGCCTGACAAATTTTTATTACTTCTAATTTCGAGTGGTGTTTTGTATTGCCGTCGAACCGTGAATGCGACCAAATCGTTTTTCGAATAAAAGTCCGCTCATTCGCTCGTCCACATTCATCCTCCGCTCCTCAGTCTCGAACCTTTATTAGTCGGAGTCCGCGTCTCGTTCATCCTGCCAAAACTTTTCCAGCAAGAGTTTCACACTTGGCGACCGAAAAGTTTTATGCGTTTACGGGAGCCGATTTTTTTCTTTTAATTAGAGTCAATTTTTGTTTCTTCGCTCTGACTGACAATTCGAGTCGATGATTTTAATTTTTCTCTTGTTTTGACTTGTAGTTCGTCAAAGTTTAGATCCGAACGAGCGGCAGTACGGTGTCGTGAATTTAGAATGAGTTTTTTTTTTCAAAAGCGGAGTTCTCGTCCCTTCGCGTCATTTCTTAGTCTACGATTAAAAATTTCAATCTACTAAAAAAGTCAGTGATACACACATCAAATTTCCAAACGAGCAATTTTATCTCGATCACCCAGCTAAACCCTCAAAAAGCTCATTCCAAACCCCTCGCCCTATCACATTTTCGTACTGACCTCTCGAAACCGGCAAAGTTCGAAAAACCTCCCAAGACTCGGGCCCCGCGCGTCTCCCGCAAAGACCGGCCCTTAAACAACGCAGCGTCCATCGCAGAAAAAATTCAGACTATCGTGCACTCGCAGCACTGCTGGGTGAAGTAGACGCACTTGATCAGGCAGCTGTCGTCGTCTACGTCGTGCTCCTTCGGCTTCGGTTTAATGCCATTATTGCCGGTGATGCCGGAGTCCACGTGGTCCTTGTAGCCGTTGCGCTCGATGAGTGGCCTGGGCTCGGGCGAGGGTAGCGTCGTGCGGACGATGGGTACGGCTTCCTCGATGACCTCGTCGGCCTCGGGGCTGCTGCTGGTGGTGCCGTTGCCCTCGAGCTTGGGCGAGGGCGTGGAGTTGCCGGTGCGGCTGGACGGGCTGATTTTGCCGGGCCGGGGCTCGTCGGGGAGCTCGACGTAGCCGGGCGACTGGATGGAGGCCTGGAGGGTCGGCGACGAGTCCGCCGACATCATCACGCTGGAAGTAGAGGGTGAGAGTGAGTTTAGTGGTTGGCTTGATTTTTCGGTTGGTTTGGGAGGGTTTGAAGGTTGGGTGGTTGGGAGGTATGGTAAGGTGAGAGTGACTTATTTTTTATTTGATGTGAATGTGACTTTGTAGATGTCGGGTTGGGAAAAGCATAGTTAATTGGTAATTTAGTATGTTAATTTTAATATTTAATATAAAATATAGAAACCTTTTTCTAAATACGAGTGGTTTTTTTATTCCAAGACGTTTATGTTAATTTTAATCAACCATTTTTTTTCTTTAATTTCTTCTTATTATACTTAATTGTTGGAGTGTCATAATGCAGAATTTTTACAATATAGAGTAATATTAGTGGTAACTGAATATTTATATGAGTAAATAATTATGTTATTAGCAGCAAGTAATTTAACGGTTATTGAGAAACTTTAATGCAATATCCATTCGTCAAGCGTAAATCGTTTGTAATTCGATAATTGCTTATCGAGAACATTTCTCAAGAATGTTGCTCGCAATTACAAGCATACATACCCACCAACATTATAAATCAATCTGCCCTAGTATTTACCTTCCTCTCGTATCGAAATTACTTCTCACGTCATGTTCAACGACGCCTAAGCTCAAAGATCACTTACAGAGTATTAACCAACGTTATCACAATCCACACATTAAAAAACAAGGCGTGTCGATATCAAGAAGACAATCAAACACACCAAGCCCACCCCCACCCAAACTGATCTCATCGTCCTCCTAACACCATCCCACCCAAGATCCTTAATTAATGTAACTATCATAATGGAAACAGGAGCCAGCAGCCACCAGAAGATTATCAACTTCAAAGCGTCCGCGTCGAGCGAGCTATGATTCAGGCAGACATCGAAGCATTGATCAGTCTCCATTTGGTCCACGTTAAAAAGACGAGCGCGCACACGGATGAAACTGCTGTCTTAGAGGCAGGTCGGGCACTGTTTTAAACGCTAGGTTAATGTCCCTAACTATAGCTGATCTGGCGACGTCTAGAATGGGATGTTTACGTCGTATACCATGACTGGCGCTTGGATGCGTCACGCGACACTAAGACTAAGTTAGGTGTACGTTGGGGAATGCGATTATTTGGCTCGGTGTATATGGAGTGTTCCGCGTGCTCGCGATAAAGGAGTGTTTGTTTTTTTATATTGTTTTTTTTTTCCTTGTTTAACTGCAGCTTTATATTTGAAAATTTGTAGAGAAAGTTTTAGTTTCTCTTTAATACATCACTCGACTGACTAATACAAAACATCACCTAGACTACAAAAGTTAGAGATACGCGCCCCAGCCGCGATAAGAAAGCCACCTGGTAGCATCTGTATTTATAGGTCAATATACCTCTCCTACTGGAATAATCCATATGTAGCCGCACACTTTCCCCCGCGTTTTCCAACTCGCTCTTGCGCCGATGAAAAATAGAGCAGCACTCGGCGCTAGAAGGAGAAAGAGAAACCTTTAACAAGCAATAACCGCGCACAATTAAGCCGATAATCGACATTAACAATCGACAACGACGACAATCGACCGAGCGCTGGACTCGATAAGTCCGGTATAATTACCCTTGTGTATATCGGCGAGTTGCCCGATCGTCGCGAAGAGGTCAGAGGCTGCATCTGCGACTTATCGATCTAACAAACGGAATGCACGGGGCATCGATCGACGGAGGCTTTATTTCATCGGTGAAGTGTCTATTAACGTCAGGTGGAGTCAGCGTCAGGCTGGATGGGTTCAGTGAGCTGGATGCAACTAGCGTCTTTGATCATTGTGTCAGTTGTCTATTTAATGATTTAGAGCGACGTTGGCAGCGGATTCGATCAGTCGAATGGAAAATCCATTTTTTTCCCATAACAAACCACGAACCATGTAGAATCTGACATTGTGTACGTCTGGTTGATCCAATTAACAGCATCATAGGAAGAAAAAACAACGCAATCGGGCTCGGAGTTATCCCTGCATTGTTGAGCATTCCTCTCGAACAATTGAACGTGCAGCTGATTAACGGCAATCTTCGTCCGTCTAGAAGTCTAATTGCTATTCCTCTATGTTAGCGCACGCATAGACGTATGGCGACTTGTTAACCGGCGTTCAAACACGCGCTCGGAGTTCGTGGGAAAAATTGATGGGATTTCCTCGTTTAAATTATTCCTTCGCAGAAATGATTAGAGGCGAGGGGGATTGAGATACGGGAGTTGCTGGAGGAAGTGTTTTCAGGAGGCTGGTGATACTTTTTTTTTTGGTGGGTTGTGAGAGTTGGGTTAATTCGCTTTGATGTGGATGGGATTGGAGATAAAAAGAGCTAAATGATGTTTAATACTGTAATTGCTTGAGATTGATAAGAAATAAAAATGAAAATTTGAAGAGGAAACGTAAAAGAAATTTCTATTTATAAATCAAGTAGATCACAAAAAAATTCCCCCATATTTTTCTTACCAACACACTTATAAACCAAATTTTTACAATTATTGTCTCAACAGTTTCCTCGCAGAAGCAAAGTATCACAACCCGATCCTATCCTCCTACCGTCAACTACACCGCTCGCAAAGACAAAAGATCTCCCAGCTGTCTGCGAAGACAAAACAAAGTGATCCCATAAGCAAAACTACACGCGATGATGAGCTCCGCAGCCGGCTCGGGTTAAAAATCCTCCTATCTTTTAATGCTCTTCTTTTACGTAACGGACGACGCGTGCGGATTTATATAGATGCGCGCGGCGCGTGCAGGTGTCGTCGATCTCTCCGGCTGGGATTTTATCACGCGCGACGATTATGACTTTATGATGAGGCGAGGGAGGGGCTTTTTATTGGCTTTATCAAATGATACACACGGCAGATGCTGAAACTGCTCGGCGAAGTTTCGCGAATGACAGTTCGAGCGTGAAGTCGGTTGATATTTTACGGATGTGGATAAAAATATGTTGAGTAACGTAGTGTGTTTGTGTTATAATTACACTTTTTGCGTATAAAAAATTAAGATAAGAATTGCGAAAGAAAGTTTGAAACGATTAAGTTTCTAATTCAGTTCAGATGTCTTACATTAACATATGGTATAAAAAAATATTTTCAAACCCAGAATATTCCATATCCACACATCTACCGATTCCTTCCAAACCCAAACATACACCCACCCTCGACACCCCACCTCACCAACTTCAACTCCACCCTCCAAAAATATGAAGGATCACTTAAAAAGGGCCGAGAAATCGATTACCAACTCGACGCTACCAATGCATCTGCCACCCCACACACACACACGCACACACATAAATAAACACACATTAATGGATTTTCCGATGACGAAGGTCACGAGGAATACACACGCTCACATACGTACCATTTGGCCTTTTTGCAGGGGTGCATTCTGGCCTTCTCCTCGCGCGTCAAGGTCGGATAGTACGAGGACATCTGCTCGAGCGGCGGCGGGCTGCCGCCGTTCAGGCCCATTTTTCGCCTGCTAGCCCAGCTGACGAGCAGCAGGGCGCTATCGTCGGTCTGCGTTGCCTTTGCGCATGGCATTTACGGGCTCGCTGATTGCTGAAGATTTTTTTTTTCGTTGTCGGGTCAAAGTGATTTTTTTTGTAGGTTTGTAGTTGATAAAGGAAGTTCCTGGTTTTTGATGTTGGTTTTTTTATAGTAATCGAGCATGAGTTTAATGAAGTTTTTGAGAAGTTAAATAAATTTTGAAAACAAATTTGGAAATGCATGTATTAATTTTTAATTGAGGTTGAAGGAACTTGAAATAACGGGCAATAATTTTATAGCGGTTGTATATTCGTGTAAGACTCGCACCACCTGCTGAATGAGGTATACTTGCGAAGCCTTTAATTTTTAACAAGCTGCCACGTGCGGTGACAAATTTAATTGATGGGGTATTAAATTTCGCGGAAGACATAAAAAAAAGTACTGCAAAGGGTGTCAAGGTATAATTTCAGAATTATGTAGTAGCTTTCTTTTTTTTTATTGAAATTTTTAAATCAGAAAATGCTCTTATACATATCAATGATTAAATAAATAATGCCAGTTTAAGAATCATGGAACTTCCTTGTATTTAACTACAATTTCAAACATTTTACAATGATGCGCGTGTTTGCAAAACCATTCGATCGTCTGTTTCCAAACAGCGCTTCGCAGCGCAAAACATTCTCCTCAAGCTTGAAAACAACTCAACAACTGATTCATATTACACAACTATATTCACAATTTCATAAAAAACCGCACCTCGTACTTTTCATCTTCACCGACAAAAAATTTACATACTTCAAAGCTTGAATCATTCTCAGAACAAAAATACCACTCTTAATCCAGTCATCAACTCATCAACGCATCATCCCAACAAATTTTCCCACTTTACACCCGTTAAAACACGTAAAATTAATTTAACGTTTTACAGTCTTAATCTTAAATTCCGCGAAGGCTGCAATGTCGCCTGCTATCCATATAACTCAAGACACGATCTCGCTGAAAGTCTATCCTCGTCTAGACAAAGGCGCTGCAAGCCACGAGCTTGCAGTTCTATTTTTATGCTCGCTCGTATCGCTTTTGATAATTCAGCCATTGGTATGTCAAGCCGCGATTTTTATGCGATTGACCGAGAGTTAATGGATACGCGCACTTAGCATACTGACCTATACTCTAATCTGTGTGTTCAGTGATGTTCTGTGAAGTGTTTTGCGGGAGGTTTGGAGATTATGCCGATTTTTGCGATGTGGTTTGATTAGAGCGAGGTTCGATATGTTTTATTTATGATTTTGAGTGTATAATATTTTCAAAATTTAATAATAAAAAGAAAAAAAATTAATCATTCAATTGAAACTATCTATAATCTGTATCCATTCATCATCCGCATCTCTAGATCTCCAAAAACGACAAAAGAAAAAAAACAAGCTTACCACCGATACCCCACAAACAAACCCCCAGAAAATCAACTCAAAATCCCTCTCACAATCCTATCAGCCATCTCCATCCCACACCCTCAGGTAAAATCTCCAATTTCCCGAAACCCACGCGCATAACAGGTCCCATTCAGAAGCACGATCAGGCCGGGCCCGAAATTCCTGAAAAATCGAGGGTAAGAGCGACGAGTAAGCGCGCAGAGCTCGGGAATTTACGCGGACTTTAATCGGCGAGTTCGCGCGGCTACTGCATTCCAGGGAGGATGATGAGCCGGGGAGGCTGGGTAAGGCAGTCACGTATGGCCGGGAGCCGGTTGAGCTTGAGGAAGGCGGGTCATTATCGTCGCTCTTTTTTAGATGCCTCAGGGAGTTTTATGTTATGGTGAGGTGTTGGTTCTTTTTGGTGGTGTGGTGGATTGATGGGGTATGGTTTGTTGGCTGATTTTGAAGGTGGATTGAGGGGCGATCGGTATGATGGAAGTGTTGTGAGGTTTTATTGGAGATCGGCTAGGTTGGCTGGTGGGTTGATCAGAATACAAATCGAAATTGACTTTATGAGCTGTAACTGCGTATGATTGGAAAGGTCGAATTCTGTTAATATGCAAATGCTACTTTTCAATGCACAGATTCAATAAGAGACATTGTATCTCTGTGAGTTTCAATCAATTCAAATAATACTTTATATTCTTTATCCATCGATTTTCATTTTTATTGTTAATTAATTAATAAACTTTTTACATTTTATCAACACTCCTTTCTTAAAAACCCATCGCCCATTAACTCCCCCACCGAAAAATCCGCTCATCACCACCAAATTGACTCACCAAACGTCACCCAGGAATCGCCGAAAACTCCCAAAAAAAACCCACCTCGCGCATCTCATTACCCACGCACAGCACGCGCCCCGAATACCCAAACACCCTCTCGATAAAGAAGCTATTCGTCCCCTCCATCTACGTCGCAGGAAAAGCCGGCGATCCACGAATACTAGCCCCGTATGTATGCAGCTGCCGTTTCGGCACGTTCCAGGGGACGCGGCAGTTCAAGGCCAGCTTTCATTCAGAAAAGCTACACAAAAGGGACACGCGCGTGTATAGGGTATATAGGCGTGCGCGGGAATCGGAGTTGTATTATGTTGCATCAGAAACGGAGAATGTAGTGGATTTCTTTTTTTTTTTTAGGTTTGACTGCGATGAAGTGCATACGAAGTGATGCGACTGTTAGATACGATATTCACACAGGTTATAGGATATATACTTTATTAAAGAATTCGTTAAATCGCTACTCCTGCATAACAGTCCAGCACACAAACATTTCATTAGTCCAAGCCCCCGGAGGCATCGTTTGTAGAAACGCGGATATATATACACGTGAACTCGCGCACGCGATTGGAAAGTACGCGCATATATAGCTTAGCCGTGCGAGCGCGGCGGCCGAGCTGCAGCGAGCGTGTAACTATGAGAGCGTATATATAACGGATCTGTCGCGGGAGTCGCACGCACGTGAAGCCCGATACGCGGCGGCGCCTGGGGGAGGGTATCTATATGCAGATTTCGAGAGTTTCGTCAAAATCGGGATTGGCGATGGTTAAGGTGATTGCTGGCTTTCTCACGCTGGGTGGGTTATTGGTTGGTTTTTGAGGGAGCGGTGAGGTATTGGTATATGGTTGAGGTTGATGGGTGGTTTGAGAGTGATGGTTTTGGGTTTGGCTTGGTGCGTGTGTTTTTTTAGAAATTTTTTTTTTGAGGAAGTAAGAATATTTTTGGAGATTGGAGTTTAAAGTAGCGGTGGTTTACTATTTTTTTATTAGTTGGCATGTTAAATTGAAATTTTTACTGTTCATCTGTTGTTTTACAATGAATCAGATAATTTATTCAGTTGTTAGTCACGTACCGAGATATTATTTCGAACACATCGTCTTCTAAACCAACAAACAAATAAATCTATTTAAAACAAAACTCTGAAATTTCAATCCGTCTTACACCTAAATTAATACTTCACAACCTAACGGTAAAAACAGTCCCACATCACGATCCCATTATTAACCGAAATCAACCTGCTCAACCCACTAATAAACTTTCCCGAATAATCCTCCTCAATCCCACAACCCGAAAGCCGGAAAAGCCGCTCGCAAGATTCCAATCTCTTTCTGACAAAACCGGCTCTCTCCTCTCGAAAGACACTTTCTCAGCCGGCCCTTCGTCAGCGCATTAACCACGATGAACCTCGAAAATTCAGCGGCGATTCACGCCGGACTTTTACGAGCGCGAGCTGTAACTCATAATATTCCATTGTGCTCGCGCCGGGTTCGATGATAATTTCTGGCGCGCGGGTTATTTACGCCGAGGAGCGCGTGGGAGGGGCCATAGGGAAAAAACTCGTTTTTTTTCCTTTCCGATGTGTACCTGCATGAGGAGACGTTTTTTTTTACTCGGGGCTGGCGTTGAAAGGATTTTATTTTTGTTGGAGGTATTTTTAGTGATAGCGTGGGTGTGATAGTGGTTTGCTGTCGGGGAAGTGTCTTGGTGGAGGAACGGTTGGTGTAGAGAGTGGAGGAGATCGGTTTTATTTATGATGCGAGGATTGCGAGGTGATGAATTTTATAAGTGATTAGCATTCGATGGACGTTAATTTATTCAAGGCTGGAGCGATGCTGATGTCCTCGCGCGAGATAAGGTGTTTTTATTGGAGAGTTAGCTTCAAGTTCAAAGACATGTATTTGACTAGCGTATTTCATGAAACTAAGAATTTATATGTTTTATGAATTATTAAGTACGCGTAAAGAAATTTTGTTATTTATTTTTTTTTTAATTTTTAGAAAATAGAATCAATTACAATTCCATAATCGCAAGAACAAGGAAGCAAAAGCGCGAACGTACATTTTAAACAAAACCCCGACAATCTAGAAGCCATAAAGTCGTTCCCACGGAAAACGGGCGCGGGCTTGAAAGGGCTAATAAACTCTCATTCAGAGAGCCGTCATTTCCCGAGTTCAAAGTAACGCCACGATTGTCGCGATGCTGCCAGCGCCGAGAATTCACATAAAGCAAAACTCAACCATTACAAGAAAAAAAAAAATCCCTTATACACATCGCTTCCAATCCAACCATAAAATCCCACACTTCTTCCTCCACACACCTATATAGGTACACAGAACAATTCTTCAACCAACCGAGCACAGCTCGACGAAAAAAACAGCGAGCAAAGGGTTAAGGACAGGCGGGCAGCCAGCCGCGGAGAGGAAGACAGGGAGCCGCGCGAGGTCAACGTAACGCGTGGCCCTGCAGCGCGGAAAATCGCTTGAGCTCACGCCTGGCTGAGCAGGACGAGCGAATGTGCATTCGGTATGCAGCCTGATGCCGGGACTTTTGCGAAGGCGGTTGGGTTGAAGGAGAGGTTTTTGTAGTTTTTGAGGATTTGATTTGCTGGGAGGGGAGTGACGATGGGATGTCGGGGTTTTGTAATGTCCGGGGAATTTTATTGAATTTAATTGAGTGGATTAAGCGCGTCTAGTTTCAACGGTGTAATCGTATACTTGATCGCATTAGCTGGAGATTTTTTTTAAGTTGCGTTGATTTGGTTAATTTGAATTTTTTTGATTTTGTTGGTTGTTTAATAGCGGTTTGTATTTTATTGTCTAGTCGTGATGAGCGATATGGATAGCTTCTTTTATTAGTTAGAGGCAAGTTTGCTATAAAATCTTTTTAAAGTTTATACCCGAATGCAAATTCGTTTTTTTTTTTCAGGAAATTAAAAATTCAAAGCACTCACTTATATTTACACATAAATCGTTGCAAAAACAGTTTTAACTTAAGTCAGCATAATAATTGCAATGAATTTTTTTACTAGCTTACGTATCTTTATAAGATTCTTAAACATACTTCAAAGATTATTTATAGTACTTGAGCATAATTTATCGATAAAAACATTCAGAATTACATCTATTTAACAAAACACACAGCCACAACAACACGACAATGCAACATCAATTTTCACCCACCAACAAATTTCACAAACCATCCAAGCAAACTATCGCAACTCTATCCACACACTAAGCAACATCATCAAAAGTAGATCGATCCGCCTCGAGATTAGCTTCCCCTTAATCCATCCAGCCACCCACGTTACACTTTCTTCTCCGGCGATCTCCGCGCTCTCAATCAGAGCGGACAGATCGACTGGTTTTGCAAACGGTAAAACAACATTAATCGCATCGTCGCAAGCCAAAAAAACCACCGACTCGTTTGCGAAAGCCGATTTCCCCTTGTAAAACCACCCGATCAAAAAAAAAAAAAAACAAAGCGAAACCAAAAACCATCCGCGATCCCTTAATTATCCCTCCGCCATAAATCACCGCACTGATTCGAAAACGGCGCGCTCGATTTTCGGAATTTTAATGAGGGGGCCCCGGAATCGAAAAATCGCCCCGGCCATAATTTATATCGTCCGGCAAAACTCGCGCAAAATAAAAGGGCAAAGCGCGCGCTTCGGCGGGTTTTTCAAACCACTTTTCTTCGCAAACGAGCCGGCGCCTTCAATTACAAAAATCCGTCTACGTACGCAGCTCTCCGGCATAACCAGTTTCTTCTCTCTCTCTCAAAAACCACCCGCTCTCGTATATAACTGCACACGTAAAAATTTTTCAGAGCCACAGGAGAGAAAGAGTGTCGGACTGTCTCCGCGGGCGCGAGGCCAAAACTACCGCTCCACTCCAAGAGTCACTCACGTGCGGAGCGAAAATTCAGCGAGATCGTAGGTAGGGAGAGAGCCAATCGGCTGGGAGCTCGAGGCCGGCGCTGCCGCCGTCTCGAAAAAGGAGAGACTCTCTCTGGCTGTATGCGCGTGCATCGAGCGCGCGCCCCTCTGCGCTTATCCCCACCGCTCTGGCTTCATACACGGCTTTTTTTTCCCTATGTGTGTGTGTGTGAGTGAGCTGTGGGTATGGCTGTGTGAGTGGACGTGGCTGTAATCCCCGGCGAAGACGTAGGAGCTGGCTCTTATCGCGACGAGCTCGTGCATTCTTTAATTTTATTAGGAGGGAGAAGCTTTCTGTGAATGTCTCTTTTACCAGACCGGAATGCCGGCTTTTTGGGGGTGAGTCAAGCCGGTCATGCGGGCGAGAGGTAAGGTGAGAGCGGAGACTGTTTGGGATTCTGGATTGAGGTGTGAAAATTCGGTTTCGAGGTGGATGGCTGATTTTGTTGGAATTTTAGTGGAGAGTTGGATTAAACGTTTTCGGCGAATTTAATAACTGAGGAGAAGTGAGTATGTAAAGCGCTGAAGTTAAACGGAAAAAATGTTCCTAAGCTTCACTATATATTACAGAATTTCGTTTTACCTGTAACTGTACTTTCTTGAATTTAACTCGTTTTACCGTAATTCTGTATAAAGTTTTACCTCATTGAAGTTGCGATTAAAACATTCCATAAAAAAGAACTAAACTACCTACTTAAAAGAATTAAAAACAAATTATCACCATCACTTACAAACTCATACCCATAAAATTAACGAACAATTACTCCATGTTAAAATTCCCATTCTAACTCTCTCGCAAATTGAAGGAATAAAAGAAAATCCCCTTAAGCGCATTGTTGCACTGAATTCATTTTTTAATTTTTCGCAATTTATTATACTTCACTAAGCGACCTTTCACTCCACAATACCGGCGCATAAAAGTTGAATTAAATGCCGCTCGGGCTTGCGGCTCGGGCCGATAATAGTAGGCTTTGATAGTACCGGCCGGAATGCGCCGATGATTATCGATGATTGCCATAGTAGAAAAAAAAGAGTTTAGCGCGAGAGCCAGATACTGGACTCCGATATTAAAGCTCGCTTTGACATTTGCATACGAAGTACCGTATTATTTATCTGCCGCCGACGCGGAGTGCACGTAATAATTTTGTTTTCCCTTATCGCGATTTGATCGGTCGGGTTTAATTAGAATCTTAGTGGGTGCAGTTAATGTTGAGATTTTGATTTTTAATGGGTGCTGGATTGCTTTTTGAAATTTATGTTGATGTGCGAGTTTTTTATAATGTTTATTAATGTTAGAATAAATTATACAATATTTTATTGGCTGTTACTGAAATCAATTTATTTTACAGTAATAACGGAGATGGTTTGATGATATTTTAAACGGTTAATCATATCGTATTGTACAAGTTCCGCTATCGTTTCGAAACTTTAATGCGTAACTCCGATAAGCTATTAAATACCGATCAACACGTCAACTCTTGCCACTCCAGAGCAAAACTCTCGGATTTGAAACATTCGCATTTGCCTAATCGGGTTTTTTTTAATCGAAAAAAAAAAAAACAATACGTAAGTGAATTTGCATTCAAGAAGTACCAGTGGCACGGTCTCATCAATAAAATGTAAGCAGTAAGATTGATGAAGAGACGTAATAAGTCACTTTTGCAGCACAGAGAAAAAGCTGCATGGCGCTTTTAAGTAGTTTGGATGCTGACTAAGGATTAGTTTGTTTATTTAACTATAAGTTTATATATCTTTTTTGCTTGGCGGTGCGGCTATCGAGTTTCGCTTACAACAGGCGAAGTATCGCGACGTGTGTCTGTTATCATTTGGACTTTAATTACAGCGTTTGGTTTAATTTCAAAAAACTGCTTTTACAGTTTTGTTGAGTTTAAGATATTAGTAATGATGCTTTTTGTATTTAAATGTTTTCTGTAAGTTTTTTACTACTGTGTTAAAATTAGCAGTGTTAAGTTAAGATTGGTCACTGATGAATCATTATAAAATTGAATTAAAGAAACTATAATTTCAGAAATGTTTTTGTTGTGTGATAAGTAAAACTTAAAAGTGAACAAAAATTGTTTTAAATTCAAAATTTTTTATTTAGGGTTATTTTTAATAATAATAATTAATTCTATTATTTTTGCAGTATTAACTGGCCAGATAAACTTACGTATCATAAGGAGGATTTAATGAAGATTATTTTCTGAAACTCACCTGAAACAAAAAGAAAAATAGATCATTAGATTGATGATTAAACCAGAGTAAATAAATAAATATTTTACGATACAATTCATAACGTAAACATAACGTCGATATTATTCTGATACGTTCTACGCTCGATTGAACTTTCATTCATATATATATTTAAACCACAGTGAAGATATTGTAATTCGCTGATCCTGTTCTGGGGCTACAGAGGCCAATGACCCGTGAATTCTGGAGTCGCATACATGGATTTCATTTTAAATTCCAGCCTTTTTTTACGCAAAAAGTATAATAAGTCTTAATAAAAAATTACACATATCATTTTAGTATTTTTTATGTGTGTTACAAGTTTTTAATAACATTATTCATTGATTAAAAATACATTCAATTCCAGTTCATTGAACGGAGCAGAAAGAATTTCATTCATGTTGCATTGTTCAATAATTGCCTTTATTCAACGTTGTCTCTACTAAAAGATTCTTTTCGACTAGCATTTTATATTTATTCATTTACTCAATAAAGAAAAATTTATATTGTTTAAATTATTTGGATGTAATTAACAATTTCAAAAAGTTAATAATAAAAAAATTAACAAATTTGAAATCCGAAACCCACGTAAATTTAACAACTTTAAATTATTCTTCAGAAATCAAAAACAAGTTTAATGTAACACTGTGCGAAAGAAAAACAAAGAAGTCAGCGAGGTTAAATTGTTATCTGCATTGCTTGAGTACTTAATGACTCTGTTTCTTTTTGTCGCAGCTGTGCGCTTGCGCGTTACGCACAACGCACGTGTCTGAAGCACAGCACTTGCCTATAGCTCTTGAATGGTTATATCTTTCGTATTCATAAGTAAATTCAACGACTTTGACAGTTTAAGATGATTTTTCTTTTTATTTCTAGATTTTATAAATCAATAGATTTTTTTGCTAATAAAACTAAGATAAAAATACGATTATATAGTTTTATTGTAAAAATTTTTGTTTTAAATTTAAAATTTAAATATCTAAATTTATCAATAACCAAAAAACAAATAGAAAAAATATCCATACCACCCTAGTGTAAAAAAACCCTAAGAATCATCACTCAGCCTCCCCTTAACAAACCTACCACCCAACCCATCATCCCTCATAATCTCCACTTCTCAGTCCTCCCAATCTCCCACCCATCCTCATCTCCAGCACCTCCTTAAAAAAAAATCGATAACCCTTGCCGAACAATGCCTACCTCAGCAAAAAGCAAGGACTCTCTCGCAAAGCAAAAAGGCACCATTAGGGAGAACAGCGCGAGATCTGGTCGCTTGACTAAAAAAGCAGCGCAGCGGACGACGCGAAAAGGGAGAGAGCGAAGGGACGGATATAAGCAAGAAAAGCAACAAAAGAGCGCGGCCCGACGGAGAAGAAGAAAGGCCCAGCGCGAGGGTATATGTATATGCACGTGTGGACGATGGACCGAAGAAGGTAAGAAATCGGCTTGGTTCTTGCCGAGTCGGATATTCAGGCGAGACGGTTTAAGTATTGTCTGGAGGAGTTTGGGAGTCGAGCTTGTTGTCGGAAGAGTCAGGAGGGTATAGAGCGTTGCGAAAAATTACGGAGAAAGGTGAGGAGAGCAACGGGAGTTTTCCGCGCGCGCTTTGTTAGTGGGGAGCTGAGGAATTCGGCTGTTTTGGGGGTATTGTGAGGTGATGTAATATGGTTGGGTAATGAATGGTAGGGGGATATTTTAGGTGATGGAGGTATTGAGTTTTAGTGTTTTGATTATTTTTTGGAGAATTTTTGAATTGATTTTGTATTAGGAAATTGTGATTTTACGAGATTTTCATTTTTAATGTAGTCAAGAAACTAATGATTATCTATCAATTAAAATTATAGCATATCAAACTTATGCGTATTGTTCATTTTCTTGTTCGTTGCATATTACATTGCCAGAATATCGAAATAATTTGTTCAATATCTATTACAATATACTTCCAACCCATCGCATCTGTTAATTAAAATTTCAATCAATGTCACGCCTCAAAACAATCCCACGTTCCCCCGCACAAAATCCACAAAAACACACAACCCAAAAGAAATCGCCACTTTCCACACCAACAGCGACAATTGCGGTAACAAAACAAAAGCCAGCCGTCAGCGCTTGCCTCGGACCACCCCGCGCGCCTAACCTCTAACCCACCTCCCCCTCCAAAAGCCATCAAAGAAAAACTCACTGATAAACACCGCGCTGCGGCAGCATATTCTTGAACCTCATCCTTTCTCCGCTCTTCCCGCAGCCTCCACTAAAAATCCCAAACTCTCGGATATTCAGCACACTATATACGAGAGTAATAAAAAAAGCGGGGGCGCGCGCGCTGGCGCATCCGACTACCGGCAACGCGACGCGAGGCAGACTGGACAGGCTGGCTCGAGAGCGCGCGCCGAGGCCGCAAGAGGCAAGTAGCGTGCGCGCGCGCCCGACTGGGTTTCGTGCTGTTGGTTAGAGCGAGGAAGGGACGAGGTTGCAGATGTGTGCGTGTGTTTGGACCGCGGAGGATGGATGAGGAGGCGAAGGGAGAGATGTATGGGTGTATGTGGGGATCTGCTTTGCCGACTGATGGCTTTTTTTGGAGCGTGCTGGGTGGTTTTTGAGTTTGAGGGAAGGGGATTTAGATAATTTGTGTTTGGAGTACTGGTTTGGAAGCGTAAGATTAAAAAGGTTAAATTGTTTTATCGCAGATACGGCCGAACTGATAACGCGTATTGAGTCTAAGTAACATGTAAATATAAAAAGTATATTTGATAAAAAAATACACGTGTTTAAACGTAAACGTTTCGTTTTAATTTCATCAAAAATAAACTAAAAAAATAAATTGTATATTCGAGAATCATGACAGGCAGTCTGTGGCCTCAGGCCGAATAAAGCTAGCCAGTCGATCGATGCTTCTTGAGAATAGTTCAGTGTTAATAAGTACTAATTCTGTTTACAAGATCACGATGATACTACTGCGAATTAATAGTGCCGAGCTACAAACGCAGAATTCGACGCGTCACGGAAGCATTCCAAAACAAATAGCGAGTCGAAAATTTAAGCTGGAGAAGTCAGTATAATTTCTATCTTTTCTCTTTTTTTTTGTATTGGGTAAAGAAAATTTATTTCATGGAATATTCTAATAATTATTCGTAGTACGAACCTTAATTTTTTGATTAAATTTAGCCGTATTGCTTATGTTTTTCACTCAATTTGGTAACGAGTAAAAATGCTTCCTATGAAATTAAAATACATATTTCTAAAACTTAATAATCCGTAAAATTTCCAGTCTAATTTAGCAAACCTCCACTTTAATTAAAACCGGAATCCCATTTTGAATATCAAAGCCTTATTGATTTTTAACCTCTACATCATCCGTTTTATTAAGTAACCGATCGCTCATTGTTACACAATCGCCTAAGCACCAGTTTACGCATGAAAAGCGAACAATGCCTATAGCTCGCCGCCTAAATTCTAAGTCTGTTTGTTTTGAATGCACATATAAAGCTATGTTAAAGCACCCTTTGCTCACCGTACCTGCGACTATGGATACGCATTGTGCGCACAATGAGTAAATAGCTGAGCCGAGATGCTGGCTGCAGTGTGTGTATTATATTGTGTTATAGTCTGTTGCATTCCTGCATAACCGGCATATATGGATCATTTTAAAAACATTGACTTAGTAAGATAAAATATGGTACTTTTAGTGCGTTAAATTGAGATTTGCGCACAATGTATGAAAAAAATTAAATTTACTTATTTTTACGATAGTATCTTGCAATAATTCAACACTACTATTACCAATCGCGGTCATAGTATAACTAAACGTCACTTCAAAAAGCGAAACCCATAAATCAGCGCAAAACCGAAACACACGTCCAATTAAAACGTCCCCCCGCTTGATCCACTTTCCCAACGCCGTTTCCAGAATCTCTCAGATAAAATCAGCCGGCAAGGCAGCATCCTAGATTTCTCGTCCTTTTGCAACTGCGCTCTTTTACCGAACCGATCGCGCAGTCGCCATGAAAATGCAACGAGGCTCTCGATTCCCAGAGAAATCGGCGACTTTAAAGGCCGAATGGTTAGCTTGCTGAAGGCCCTGGTTGAAGAAATCGCGAGAGCTCATTGAGAAAGCTACGTGCGTTGCACAGCGAGGCGGCAGTTGAGTTTTTTTTTGGTTCTCACGGAAATCGGCGGTGCTTTTTGCTGGAGGAGTTTGGCGGTTCTGCGGAAAAATGGCCTAGAAATCGGGACGGCGGTGGCCTTGATTCGAGAGGTGGTTGAAAAAGTTGTGGAATTGGCTGAATGTTTTAACGGTAATGTTGTAAGTATAGTTTAATTGTTTTTTTTTTTTTTTAATTTTAAAGTTGATTTGGGGTGACTGGGAAGTAAGTGTTCTTAATGTAAATTGTTCAAAAAGTTCCGAATAATTTTTTCTGTGGTTGTGTAATGATTGAAGAACAATTTAAATCAATTTTATGCCGATAACAATAAATATTATAGGAATAAAATTGATCCAAATTGTTAAATATACTTAAAATAAGATTTACTGTTATTATATGACTTTTAATAAAATCATGATAAAAATTCTAAAAAATTTACTAATAAGTATTATGTACATATGTATTATTAAATATTCTTTATAATTATAATCCATTTGAACTAAATATATAACAATTTAACAAGAATTAGAAATTTTCAAATTCGTTATCTATTGAAATCGTATGATAAATGTTTGTCAATACTACGTAGGTAGAAGTTATTTATTTATGCAGTACATAATTAATAGTAAGCTTATAATACTCAAATTCACATACACTCATGCTGTTTAAATAAGCATTTGCATGCAAAAATAAAAGTTTAAAGTCCTTAAATTTAGCAGACATAACTCAAACTCACATAAAAAAAATAATAATTAATTAATAACAACCGCTCCAATGACCCCCTCAAACAACAAAACAAATAAAAAAAAACACAGAGCCAACAGCCGCGGTCCAGACGCAATTATCGATTTGACCAATGAAATTCCAGCGTGTAAAAATCAAACCCACCGGGCATGCGCGCTGCCAGACTCACCGGGACATTATGCCTGCCCCGGTCAATCAGGACGAGACATTCAAATCAGCCAGCTATCCCAGCCTTCTCGTGCTTGTTTCATTAACATTTTCAATGAGCAGAAAAATGTTGCCGCGCGCAACAAGTCAGCGCTGACCCTATACATATACATATACATGCCACGGAGAGGCGAGAAAACAAAGAAGAGGCGGCTTATTTTAATCGGCCACTTTGGAAATCTAGAACGCGCGGATAATTCGAACCTGAATAATGCAACAGCCGGTGTGCTAACAAAGAGGCGTCGAACGAACCGACGAAAATTGATAATAAACTGACACGGTTAAGGCGTAGAAAAATTAACTTCCCGGATCAACGCCGCCGTCGTCCCGATTGACCCTCTCTATACACCTCCACAGGTGCGATTCCACCCTCAAACCTATATATATACACACACACGGAGGCTGGCATCGCCAGAGCGTCAGGTCGTCTCCCAAGCGAAAGAGAGCTATATACCTCACCTGTAAGAATTCATCTCGACTCCGTGCTGCAGACAGTCTCTCCGTCCCCCTATATATCCTCTCTCTCTCTCACTCGGCAGAAAATCTAAACAAAGAACCTGGCTCTCTGCTCCCTTCGCGCACAGCTTCACCTCACAGCTATACCTCGTCGACACTCACACTGTTAGTTACGCGCTCCAGCGTGCGAGAAAAATCCAGCTTTCACCTTCGTTCTCTCGGCGAAAATCACGGATTCACGTATGTATTTTAGCGAGGAGACGCCTGCGACGACGTCTGCGCGAGCGTACGGGACACGTACCTATACAGACAGAGTCTCGCGGGAGAGGAAGGCGCGTATAGGGCCACAGGAGAGAGAGAGAGAGGAGGACTGAAGGGAGAAAGAGAGAGAGACGGAGGATGGGAAAACCGGTAATACAACAGGAAAGACGAGCTGTTCGGCTGGGTTCGGGCGAGATCGGGACGAAGGGAGTGAGTTGAGGGG
>UELX01002749.1:0-28274 GCA_900480035.1 Eupelmus urozonus
AATTAATATTTATTATGTTTTCTCTCTCTCTCTCTCTCTCTCTCTCTCTCTCTCTCTCTTTTCCAGCTCTGTCTCGCAAATTTCAAGAAAAATATAAAAAGGTTTACTAAAGGTTTAGTGAAATTTCCTCTAAAGTATAATATTTTTTGAGTTTTTGCAGTTTTTGGTATTACTTTACGAAACAGTTTAGATAATTTTCAAAAACATTTTTCTTTCTGCACATGCACGTATTTATTTATTGTCTATTAGAATCAGAAATGTCAATTTCTTTAAATCAATTTGTTTTCTTATATAAAAACAATCTAGAATCGAATTGAAATACTTTTTAGAAAGTCTAAATGAAATCAATTTTTTTACATTTGCTTGATATATAAAGTAACTAAATGATTTTATCAAAAGTTTATCTAACCATCATAATCTCTTTAGTTTGCAATTTGAGTAATCGTAGATATACCAGATAAGTGCAATATTTAGCGATTAAAGAAAGATAATTTTCAGAAAATAATGAATTTTTGTGAAATAAGAATCAATATCTTTTATTATATTGCAAACAATATATTGATAAAATAACTACAAACTGTATTCTGATATCAGTATGTACTAATGTTAACAATGCAATAAAACAAATAATATGAAGAAAATAGCGATTATCAATAGTAAAAATATATTGATAATTCTATTATATTATTTGTACGAAGTGTTTTATAAAATAACTGGTTAGGATCTTCATGTACATTTTTAGCTTCTCATAAATAAAATATATGATGAAGAAACTGCCTTATTCCATAAAACTTATAAATTTATCAAAAATAATGCATTTTCTTATTCGCCGAACGTACACATTTTACAGATATGTCTACAATCATTATGCAAGTTAAAATTAATAAGTATTTTTAGCTATGTACTAAATTGTATATAAATTCTCCATTAATGTTGTCATGCAAAAGCATTTAATAGCTTTACTCAAAATAAGCAAATAAAAGTAATTTTAGTTAAAGGTTTTAACTAAAAAATATATTATTTGTGAGTTCAAAAAAATAAACAATTTAGAAAATTTATAACATTTTTTGTGTTTTTACACCTCGATTCACTTTTACTGAAGAATATCAATAAGCAATTCAAGAAAATACTTCAATGTTAATCTTATTAAAAAATAAATACATAGTTTCCAACTTTTAGGAGTAATTGTCAAAGGAACTGTTAGAAAGAAATAGTGAAGCAAGATCTAATTGCGTATTTTAAAGAGGCTTGCAAATAGTCTTGTTTTTTTGTGCAACGTGTCTGATCCATGCGAAATCGAACTACTGTGCACCACTAACCTGACTGATCAGTAAAACGACCAATCAAAGAATGAAATAACCTGATAATTTTTCTCTTTTTTACAATGAAATTTGAAAATTCGAATATTTTTCAGTATATAAAAAAAGTGTTACTTTTTATAGCAGTGTAAATTGATTACTGATAACTACTAGTGTTGTAGTAAATACAGTGGCATTGTACAAAGTATTATAAAACAAATTATGAAAATTTTAGTAGACAGCACAATAATCGTATTAACCTAGATTACTTTTGGTATGATACACATTATGAAGCTCCTAAATTCAGAAAAAGTATGACATTAATTGCGATTTGCGAAAAGGCTAAGTAAGTGCCTTTTAATAATTAATAATGAACGTAATGTGTAATAAAAGATTTTGAAGATACATAATCACTTTATAAATTAATTATTGCATCGTATGTAAGCGCTTCAGTCCCATATTGATTATTTTTTTGCTGCAAGTCTATTATAGTACTTATTTATTCATACTGAACTCAAAAACAGAGAGACAAGCGCAAATAGCGTATCTTCTAATTTATCAGGTTAGCTGAATATTCAACTGGTTGACGTCATTAGCCGTTCTTTTTGCGACTCAAAAGCTCAGATAAATATCCTCCTCTAAATCAAGAAGCATTACCCCACGCACTTGATGAACTATCCCCCTGCGCAAAGTAAACCGCGGGGGCGAGAGCCAAAATATTTCCAGCCTAGCGTGTACACACGCTCGCGTCGACCCAGTTGCTCTCTCGCGAGCTTTTTGAAATTACAAGCGCTCGTTAACGTCAGCTACAACTCCTCTGCTAGCGCGCGTCGCGCTTCCTTTTTTTTTTTACAACTCTCGCTGCTCTCCAGCAGTCCAATCCCGTCAGCGTTGTCGTATATTTGATCGCGATGTGGTGCGCACTCGGCACGTATGTATATACGGCTCTTGAATTTTCGATTTCCAACTAAACGATCGGGGAAAGGGGAAGCTCTCGAAAGGCTCGATGCTTGCATATCGAGGGCTTTGCGAATGCAGGTATATGTCTCTCGGGCGAGATATGCGAGAGAGAGGGGAAAGTGTCTCTGGCTATGTAGCTTGCGGCAGACCCGGAATATCTGTATATATGCAGAAGTGATGGTACACACGTGCTCATGCCGGAAAGTTAGCTGAATTAAATCTAGTCTGGATATAGAGGCTTTAGGGCTCATCCGTGACTCTTTTTGTGCTCGATGCATTAAGCTTGGGTCCACCGATTGTTGGCTAAGCGCGCAGCTAATTTGTACAACTGTTAATACTGTTTAATTAATGGAGGGAGAAATAATTCTCTTCTTGATCTAGGCGAACTATGATGTTATTTATTCTTACAAATTACATTGTCGACGTTTCGGAGGAATTAATAGCCTCCCTATTCATGACTTTAGCAATTGTAAAAATATGCATGTAGCATTAGAATTAATCATGACCAGCGAACGATAACTTCTTTACTTATTGTTAATACTGTTGTATAAAATTTGGATATGTGCAATGCTTTGAATTGCAGGTAGTCGTACAAAGAGCTGAGAACTAGCTGCGGGAAAGGAAAAAAAAATTCTACCTTTTTGTATTTAATATCAGGGAATTTAATTAGTTTAGACAAGAACACGAGTCCTGCATTTCAGCGAATTCGCCTAAGCCGGAATTACGTGTGCGTTCATACGTAAACGTGTATTTATAAGGGTCTGAGCGGGCTCTTACCGGCGTGTGAAGAGCTTACGCCTGATTGCATTCTACAGGGGGATCTAGTAATTATGCTATTTCTCGTTTCGTATTTTGCGCTAACAAATGGAATCAAATTATTAGGTGCAAATACGCGCGCTGCGAACGTACAAATTAACGAATTGTGTGTTCGACGCATTTCATCATCTTGTGAAGAAGAATCACCATCAATTTATTGCAGAATTTCATTTAAAATTAATTCGGTCGTGATTTAATTACGGAAATTGATTTAGTTACATTTTAAAAATATTGTTGACGGTCGATTTTAAATGAGGATTGAAAAAAAGCGCGTGGATTGTGTCATTATTGATGGCATTGCTTTAGCTTGCATTTAGGATCTAAAGAGTATGATTTTGCCAAGGTTCACGAAAATTTAAAACATCTAAAATCGTAAATCTAGAGGATGCGAAAGATAATCATTTCATCAAGTTGTATTTGATTTAATGATTAAGACGTCAAAAGAACATCAGAAATTGATTGATAAAAAATAATATATACTGATTATGGACAAAGTAATGAAAAAATTTTAATAATCCATTATCCACAGCTAGTGCGTTAACCAGATGTTTTACATACTGATAGGATTTACTTAAATGTGGAGCTTGAAACTCTTGCTTAGTGCACATATTATGTAAGCTATTTTTTATTCAGTAAAAGCGAGTTTTTCAGATAAATTTTGAGTGTGCTAAGCTTGTGATTTATGCAAAAATCGAAAACAACATGCTAAGAAAATTGTGTGAATTACAAATACCATTTTTATCTGTAATTTAGCGATCAATTTTTACCAAATAACTTTTTTTGTCTTGGCCAATAATTTATATACTAACTAGTCACCAAAATTGCAAATTTTTTTAATCAATCAAATATGTATTTTCAATTACGAATCTCGCTCGCATGCAAACGTAGATTTTTGTTTGAGGACACGAATAACTTTATTGCATTGAAACAGTAATTTTAGACGTATAAAAATCATTTTTCTATAAAAAATTAACATTTTAGTTGTATCTGACTTCAAATTCAGATTTAAGCATGTGACACCTCTCAAAACTTGTAATCCGTAAAAGACTAATGATTTGATAACCATACATAGCGTCTTTTCCCACTAAGGCAACGCTATAGCATGAGGCACGAGTTAGCATCATGTCAGGGGAATAATCCTTATTTTCACACATTATTAGCTCTCTGTCGAACGTAGTATCCCTTACATACTAAATTTCTCTTCGCAAAGGCAAAATATAGGCAAGAGGTGTTAAGATGCGCACAAGTACACGCAAGTGTACATAAGGAATGCTACGTATGCTGCTTACGTTAAGAGCTTCATTTGCCGAATAGCTTTTGGACAAGAGATGTACCTAAAGTTCCTCGCGCTTCTAAGTATATTTGCGCCTTGACTCTCGGCACCTTATTTACTGCTGTAGCTATTGTTTGATGTATTACAGCCCTTCTAGACTCATTTAATTGTTTTCATAGTAAGTCTTAACTTACGTGGATATTTATTTTGTTTACAGTTTGATTACGTATTAGTATAAAAAATAACTTAACTAGAGCTTTTGATGTAAATTCATATGTAAAAATCGATAATACACTATCAACTATGTTTCATCTCTTGACGTATTGACATAAGGTTTGATATTTTTTGCTTGCTTATGTTATTGAATATTTGGGGAAAGGTTATATGAGCCTCTCAGATTGTGAATTTTTATTAGATTCCAGAGAATTTTCTCTAGGTAATGAAAACCACGAGAATTTCATTAAAAAAAACATGACTCTTATAATATGGTATAGTAAACGCAGTAGAATTTTTCTTAAATATTGTCACTTAATTGTCACAATAAATATCTTTAAATTAAATGTATATCTGTACACTTGAAATTTATAATGCAAGAAATTACATGTTATTCATTTTAGCTAACTAGGATTATTAAGAATCGTAAGTAAGTCGCGAATCGTAAGTGAAGCTTGGCTTTTGTACAGCTAAAATGCAAAGCATTCATTTTTTAAAATTTATCTTATCGTATAATTTTGAAAACATTTATGCGTGTTAAGATGCATATTTAGCGGGCTTTACAAATACTTCTGAACTAGATCGAGCTCGACAATGGGTTGAAAAATAAATTCGCAGATTACATCTCGCTCGCTCGGCGCGCAGCAGGCATAAACGTAACGGCGTAGACGCGCGAAAGCTGAGGTCGGGGCCGCCTTTATATGCGAACGCTCGTCGCGTCGGAGCTATATACTCCTATAAGCGCTTCGGTATTTACCCCTAATGCACCACTAACACTCGTTCGGCCGCCATTACAGATCCTCGTTCGTTCCGCGCTCGCTCCGGAGAGATAACGGATATGTTCTAAGATTGAGTTTCCCAGCTACGAGCCTATCTCCAGGCAGTTTCCTGCTTCATCAGATTCACTCTCGGCTTTTCCGAGGCCAAGAGGAAGAGAGCCTCTGCCATAGCCCGAGAGTGGCTTTACTCGCGCAAAATTTTACCCGAATGCCATTTCGGCGCCCAGACCCGGCCCTCCGAATGAGCTAACGAAGTGCGCGCAGGTGTCTGTCTGTCTCTGTGCGCCCCCAGCGGATGACAAGTCGATTTGATACACGCTCGAGAAAATTACTTTTTTCTTGTTTCGCGTCGAGTGTGCAGGCCTTTTATTGAACGCGATTGGATTGTAAGCTCGACCGGCTGTCATTGTGCACAGTTTTTTCCAACGGATTTTCAATGATTCGAATTAGTCGTCGAAATACTTGGATATAATTACTCTTTTTGCACTGAATGCCATACCAATTCAATTTCTTTTATTATTAACATTTTAATTGACAGGATGATTGTTTGATTTTTTAAACGAAGAGGTTGCTCAAATCAAATTATCTTAACCTAATTTATTATCAAACCTGATGATAATAAATTTATTGAATAGCGTTTATAATATTTTGCTAAGATCATCTCAGAAAGATTATGTTCAAACGGTACTGTATTCGAATTTCTTTTTCTATTTTTATTTAGAAGAACTTATCACAGTCTATTGATTACTCTCCACTTGTGATACTAAAAGTAACGTGACACCAAGTTTTTTTATTTTTATATTTACACCTCACTCGGAATTAAATTTTAATTTAACTGTATTTTTAATAAATTGTATCGAGCTGAATTTATAAAATTTGTTTCAATAATATTTGGCACTTCCCATAATTCACGAGCAATCAAATCTTGGAAACTGAACAATCAATAAGAAGCCGCATTTATAAATCAAGCCTCGTGAAATATCAACAAATAATAATTTACGCTTTTTAAGCAGCAGCGCAGCCCCGACGGCTTAAGCTCGCCGCTTGGCACGAGATAGCCGATTAATCACGGCGAGATTAGGCCGCAGATAAAGTAAATCTTGCCATTGATTGCACTTTCCAATCCTTCTCCGGTCTTTCCCGGCGCGAAGCCGCAAGAAGAAGGGCTGACAACTACGTGGCGTCGAAGCGCAGCCTTAGACAATGAAAAGAGACGAAGTACCCGGGCGCCGGTGAGAGAGAGAGAGAGAGAGAGAGAGAGAGAGAAGGTATAGGCGAAGAGTGGGTAAAGCAAGGCGAGCGCGCGAGCAGCGCGGAACAAGAGCATCTGCGCTGTTGGCAAGAAGAGCTCTCTTACAATGGGCTCTCAGGGCTGGAGGGGAGAGGGGGGGGGGCGGCTCTTCTTGTGCTGCAGGTGCAATGTTTACAGGACGATAAAGCTTCCGGCCTCGATAAAGGCGACGAGTGCCGTCCGCTCTGGTAAAAGGGATGGGATCGTCGCCCAGGGAGAGCGCGCCGCGATAAAGGAGATCAAAAAGGCAAATGGATGTTTGGCCATGGAGCGAGAGAGAGAGCGAACCTTTGTAGGGCACTCCGTGGTTGGCGAAAAAACACGGGATAGATATAGGTGACGGATCGAACGAGCTCGGAGGGGAAAAAAATTTATGCAGAATAGACGGGGAACGCGAGAGTCGAGATTGCTCGGCGAAGAATGAAAGGACAATCTGCGCGGACGAGTATACACGGGGAGAAGAGCGGAAAGAAAGGGATGAAGAAGGGGCTGGAAGCGGGCTGGCGAGCGACAAAATAGATCGCAAGTTATAGACGCACGGTAGACAAAAGGTGCTTTTCTTATTCCTTTGGCCCGCAAGTGCTGCACAAAGAACCATGGCTGCTTGCTGTAGGGCCGCCCTTTTCAAAGAACTTCCCTCGCGCAAATCAATTTGTGCTTCAGCTGAGAGATAAGCCGAGTCGAACGATCGTGCCGATTATTTTCCATCTTTTTGCTTCGAGAGTAAACGTGGAGAAACCATGGTTTAATCTTTTTTTTTAGTTTTCTGCTGCAAAGGTCATTTGCGAAAAAGACGTTAAAGTGGTCGATCGAGTATCTAAGGTAGGTAGAATTCGATGGACGAGCGTTTATTTCTGCGACGTTGATTTCTGTTATTAGAAATTTGTTTCGAAAATAGTTTATTCACATATCAAGGAGAAGTTCTTTTTTCATATTTTCCTTTCTTCCCTCCAAAATAGGATTACAAACGTTCATAACATCAGTTTTCTGAAATGTTAGACCGTACAGTTTGATTTTGCTTATTTTTTGATACCTAAAAATATATTTAAATGATAGATTTTATTGTTATTCACTTGATACTAAAGTTAAATAAGAAGACTCGATTGATCAACACGAACTATCCGTTTTCTTTATTGAAAAAAATGCCGACGTTCGAGCATTTTGAAGAGAGACGTATCTGTAAAACGTCCGAATTATCGGTATTTTTTTCAATAAAGAAAATGGATAGTTCGTGATGATCAATCAAGTCTTTTTATTTAATCTAAAAATATATTTCAAATTTTCATCAAGATTTGTGACCCGAAGTTGTAACACTCTTCTGGTAAGTGCACTTTAAAAAACGTGATTTTTTAGAAACCAAAAATTTACATATAATCAAGTAGTTTGAAAACTACTACAGAATATAAAAATCAGGTCACACACATATGCACACAGACGTACGGACGAACATTTGTGAAAAAATGTATTTCCGACTCTTCAAAAACCATGGAATTGATCTAAAATAAAAAATAGCGAAAATTTTCATCAATAGAAAGCCTTTTCTTTGAATAGAAAAGTAATAGAAAGGCGAAAAAGAAGTCTTTTATTATGAGATATTGTTTAATTATGATGAAATTTTATTGTCACTTCTTACAAAGACTAATACTTTTCTTTTCTCGCTTCGGAAACTTAAACATAGCAACAGTATCCGAATAAAATATTATATTTAAAAAATTATTATGGAAGCATTTTATCTTAGCAGTTAGACAATGATATATATATTTGATTTCCTGTATTAGGATAACGAAATATGCTAGTCTTTGTGATAAAGATTTAAGTGTACTAATTTTAGTGGCAAGGGTGCGGAACCACTTATTATTGTCGAAAATTTGTTGACAAAATAATCATAATTAAATAATTTACAATCCTTCATTAAATATTTTCAAAGATTTAACAGTATAAGTCCCAGTATGAAATTTAATTTTACAAAAGTTAAGTGTATTAATAAAGCTTATTTATTCCACGAAACATTATGCTCAACTATTTATCTGGAAATTGTAAACAATACTGTGAACAAGAACATACAAGCAGATTTTGAGAATTTAACGATTAAATTAAAAAATTTCAGACTCTCCCGTCGATTTCTTAATTTAAGATCTTCTCAGAGCTTGAAACACACAAGCGTTGTCCAGTAAGTTAGTCAGTTGTGCACGCTCGGTCGCACAGCAAAGAAAACGACATGGTCAATCATCGCAATTAAAAGACGGTTAAAGGTCACTCTCGGCTAACCTTGTCGTCATCTAAGTTCTATCCGTCCTCGAGTAATTATATTTTTTGTTTGACCTCCAGCGTTGACGAGAGACAGAGAGAGAGGGAGAAAGAGGGAGAATGAGAGAAAACGTTTAGTCTCAAAAGTAGTAGCCGAGCTAATCCGAATTGGCCGGGGGCCAAGAGTAATCAAGCCTGCGCGCATTGCCGTAAGCACGGCTAACACCTCGCGCGTCTTCTGCACAGATCCCCCATCATGCCCGAATAAATTGAGACCTCTAACTAGTCTAACCGCCTTTGATTTCTGATTGCGCCCTTTGCTATTTTCATTGATAAAGTTAGCTCTACGGCTGACACTCCTTTGACACTGAGGTTATTGATCAACTGGACCTGACTACCTGTTGAAACAATGAATTTTCTTTTTTTATTCAGTGGACGAGTAAGACAATTTCTGTAAGTTAAGGAAGAGATTAGATTCTAGCATAAAGTAGATTTCAGAGTAAAAATTTAAGTTTTTTTTTAAAGTCGATTTTAAATTTTTGTTAAAATTTTTGACATTTTCATATCACGACTTTTTAATCTTACCTATACATATATTTAATACTAATAATTTTAATTATAAACCTATCATTCTAAAAAATCGCTTTCTACGATCCAAAATAATTTGAATATTAATTCTTTTTTAGCATTACTATTATTGCTAAAATTTTGTTTTAATTTCTTTTATCACTTTTATCTAACAGCTTATTCTTTAAGCTTCTCATCGAATTTTACGTCGTTGTTTAAATTGCTTTATTTTGAAATTTGATCTTCTTTGTTTTACATCAGTTTTTCGAATTATGATATTTAATTAAAGGTATGACTGTGTATATTATCTGAAGATTTTATAATAAAAGATAAAAAATCCTTTTACATTATAATATAAATATTCCACTTCAAATATCACCTATTCTCTATTTTAAATTATTAATTTTCATATATAAAATTAATTCATTTAAAGTAATGATATTTTACTTAATAGGTACACATTCTTTTTGAACGATTAAATTAAAAAGGAAGCTAAGTGCTGATGAACTGTTAGCAATTTAATAGTTAATAATAGACCTTAATAATATACCTAAGGCTAATAAAGTTACTGTTAAATATATAAATCTTGATGATTATAAAACATTCAGACAAGTGTAGCAGCAAACCAAAGTTTATCATCTGATATGAGACAGCAACTTCTAAAGTCGAGCTGAAATTCTGATAAAAATAAAAGGTTTGGAACCGGTAACTTTTTATCCGATTGTACATTTAACTTTTAATTACCTACTACAACATTTTCGCACTTTCTTGTCAAAAAACTGAGATAAACGTATTGCAAAATTAAATCGATTCTCTAAAAAAATGTAATTTATATAAATGACTTTAAAAAAATATTAAATATGATCTAAATATTTGATTTAAATTTAATCAAACGCGCTTGAGATAATTTCCTAAGAGGATTTTGACCTTATTTAAAAGTTTCGTCAAGTCAATTATATGTGGACGCGACATATAGATTATCAGCTATCCATCCAAATAATTAGATGGTCATTTGAGAAGCCATGAAAGGCCGTTGTTCCAGGCCGCATATAATGGATGCGCGCAGCCAGGCGAGTGGGCAATAAAATTTTTACCTGAAACTTAAATCACACGTCGCACGCGTGGCAGAACTTGGCCCATAAGCCGCGCACAATTACGCAAAATTTACTGCAACTTTTACGACAATTATCGCCCCCTCCCCCCCTCTCTCTTTCTCTCTCGCAGCGTAGCGAGTGCACGCCTTAATCTCCCTCGACGGGAGCTTTCGCGCGTCCTCCGAATTTAACTTGAGCTCGTAACCCTGAATTCCGAGGCGGCGCATTTTCCCGAATATTCCTTCCTCACACGCGCTCTCGCACGCTCTTCTCCCTCTACGTCTTTATCTCCACCCCCGGGCCCAACCCGAGCTCGTCGCTACTCCTCTTTCACCTGCGCGCGCGAGCACAGCGCACGGCTGGCGGCGTCAGGCTAACTCGAATTTCCCGCCGAAGCTCAACTCCGCGCCAGCGCTCTATCCATGAATAAAGACAACGGCATCAAGTGGATTTTAGTTAAGAGGAGACGAGCTGCAGCCGGAGAAAAGCGCTAAACTCGAAATAACTTGCCGAGCTCGCAAGCCTCAATGCAGCCGAGCTATATACGAGAGAGAATAAAAATGACGATGCGCTCTCTCTCGGAGAGGGGAAGAGTGTAAGAAGATTTATCCTCGGTATATGCGAATGCTGGCTATGGATAAACTTTTATTACACGATTTTGCGTAGCTGTAATCGTCGAGGCTAGGCCAGACATTTTATCGTACACTACTACTATTTTTAGCCGAAAATTGGTATAAACTGCGAGCGGCTTTGGATTTTTATAGGATGAATTGCTTACCTTTCAATAAAATTAAGAATTTTAATTTCAAACGAAACTTGCATGAACCTTATTTTCTCCGTATCGTGAAATAAAATTAAAGGTATCGAGAGTCTTAAAGCCGCTTTATTGGCTCGAACGTTTGACGGAAAAGCGGATCTTCGCTTCGCGGGTTAAACATCGGTGTAGGGGAGGGAGTTTGTTGGATGGCCGGGCGTATATATATATCGACGCGACGAGCCACGGTGCTTCATGATAATCCTATGCTGTAAAAGTCAGGCCGAGCAGGGGTTTCAGTGATTGAGCCGTGCTGCCGCTCTGGCGCTGCTGGCTCTAATTAGGAATTAACATTTACCGTCGGCTCGACCAAACACGGCCCGGGCCCTCGTCGTTTCTCTTGGCCGCGCGATACTCAATTTATTAGGGGATTCTAGTTATACGTGGCCTATAAAAAGGTAAAATCTTTTCTTTTTATTTTCCGACTATTGCTTCTTGCTTTTATAGCGGTAATTGCGATTATTGAGCGGTATATAAATCGACGAGTCTGGAAATAATTTTCTCTTTATTAAACTAGTAAGTTAATTATATTTACGTTTTATGAGTAAGCTGAATAAAATGAAAACCATATTTTTACTTAATTATATTATATTGATAACGTTTGTATTCAATGAAAATTATTTGACATATTACTATTTATAATATTTTCAAATCAGCAACACGATTTTATACATTTCACCTGCAGGAATCACATAAATTTTCAGTATAAATAGAAATAGTGAAGGGAAGGGAAGGAGTTTAGAGTAAAGAGTATAAAAGAGGAAGAGACAAATACTTGATGCTGAATTTTATCGGAATAAAAAGAGCAAAGAATAAAAAGAAAACACGAATTCAGTGGTGATCCGACGCGATGTCTGCGCCACGGCCCTCTTGAAAGTGCCTCTTAAGTCACGTCGAAGTACGAGTGCCGAGCGCGCATCCTCCTCCATTCGTCTTTTCTCTCTCTCTCTCTCTCTCTCTCTCTCTCATTGTCTTAGAAACGAGAAAAGGAGAGAAACCGACAGCAATGAAGAGAAAGAGAGACGAATTTTCACGTTCACGTATACACCCCCACGTATGTAATGTAGTCTGTGTGCAAGTCCGACCTACATAACCTCGGCTATTTGTACGCATTCGAAGCCAGCTAAATGGCTTTTCGTTTCTCGAATATAAAATCCCCTATAATTGTCCGACTCCTCTCGGCGCAGCTCCCGTTCTTCCCAGCTGTGCTTTAAAAGCTTTTCGCGCGCGGGGGACACAACAACGCTGGAGCACGCGCGCTCGCTCCCTTTCTTTTAATTGTATCCACTGACATAGATCCCTTTTGTGAGCGCGGCCTGATGTGCGCTCATTATGCGGCCGCTTCCTATTTTTTTACCTGGCGAGCCTCCTTTTTTCTCTCGAACTTTAATTTTTCGACGGCAATTCAATTTAAGCAATTGCATCCAAAGCCGAGTTTTAACATTTCGTTATGGCCAACGGGAGACGGCCGGGACACTTGTAAAAGTTTATTTGGCGTGTTTGAGAACAACGAGCGTATGATTGAATAAATAGTTTTTAATGAGGTTCCATGCTATCTCGCTCTCGCTCTTTTTCGTTATAAACTTCGGGCTGTTTTGAGGGAGACTAAGAGGGTTAACTCGTATTTTACAAATATTGTAACTCGTTTTTCATTTTAATGAAAATTTAAGTGCAATCAAAAGGTTTGCATTATTTACGCATTTCGAAGAAAGTTTAACAGTTATGTATTCAGTTTCAAAATTTCACAAACTAGAAATATTCTAGGAGAAAATGCATACGCGACGTAAATAGTTAATCAATTAATTGTTTATGAAAAAGTGAAGATGGATATATTTCATAAATTTTTAATGCAATAAGTTGTTGATACACTTATTTTAATTATTTATTTACTTTTTACAAAAATAACGTACATGCAATTTCTTTAATAAATGTATTTTTCATATTTTTAATGAAAATTAAGAGAATAAAATTAAAATAAAAATTCAATTTCTTAAAACTCGAAATTTAGCGCTTTTAAGAAAAGGAAGCAGCAATATTTTACCTCTATTCAAGTACTATTTGAACCTAAAAATCACATAAATTCAAATGTCCATTGAATCTTCAGTAAAATATGGCTGCGTGACCACGGATCGTCAGGGTATACGCGGGGGGCATTTCCTTATCACTACTTAAAACGAGAAGAGCAAAAAAACGCTAGAGGCGGTAGTATAAGGCTAAGGAAAGCAAAAAAACGAGAGCTCGGCTCGACTGAAACACATACACACGAAGTTGCGCGCGTCTATAGGGCTCACAGATACGTTTGAGCCACGAGCCACAAGGCAAAAGCGGGCTCGAAGAGATAGATATATCAGTAGCTGGCGTCGCATATCGGCGTATCGAATCTCTCTCACTCTCTTCTAGGCCTTCCGCGAGGATAGAGGCGAATTTTCCGCGGCGAGAAAAAGCGCGCAAAAGAAAGCAGCTCGCGGGATAAAAGGGGTTCGAAGGTTATTGGCCTCCCTCGGCGCAGAAAGCCGACTTTGACGCGGCAGCGGGAAATCGGAAGAAAGCTATTATTGTCGCTGATTTCGCGATTTTACAGCAAATCACTCGCGCGATAATCTGATTTGCCGAGTCGCCAAAGTCATCGGCCGATATGCAATATTGTCGCTTTTTGCGCCAGACTAAATTCACGGATTTTTTCTTACAATGTGCCTTAATTATACGGGCCGTGACGTTTCTTTCTCGCTTTGGCTGTTTGACTTGTTTCGAATTTGTAGGATTTCGGCACACGTATTTTTCCTACGGTCGAAATATTGCATTTCATACTCGGATACGTGTTTTGAATAATGAAAGCCAGTAAACTATGTATTCTTTTTGTAATATAGGAAAGGATGATATAATGTTGTATTGTATTTATTGGATTTTTACAGTAACATACGAGTTTTTCTTAAGCATGATATTGTACCCTGGTGGAATTTAATATTGCAGCGGCACACTTTAGTAAATTTCAGGGTATACCCGATCCCTATTAATTTATAAGTTATTTTAACAATTCAAAGTGTTTCCGCTGCAAGTAGAGATATTCGAAAATTCGAAATAAAATGTCACAACAATTATCCTCGCTTCGAGCTTTTAACACTTGAAAATTATTAAAATTCTTCAATAAAAGCGGAGCATTAAATTAAATGAAAAAGGTCAGAGTTTACTATATAATTATTAACTCTTTCAGCTGTGAAATTAGGCATCTTCGCGAATGTGATGTAATTCGCTTTTGTGGCTTTACTTTGATCGAGTTAGCGACCCAATTAATGCAAAGTTTAGCACACGCGCGCTTTCGCGCTCGCGCGCAAACACATACTCGCGCAGTGCTTAATTAAACTTTGACAAAATGAAAGTTTGCAGTATGCCCGAAAAAAAGAGGAAAATTTCGTATATACTCGAAGCAAAGGACAGTTTCATTTCTGTAAACGAGCCTAATAAACAATTCACAGCGACTCTCTTGCTAGCAAAGAACGCAAAACGAAGTGTGTAACAGTAGCAGTAGGAATACAGAACCCGAGGACTAAGATATAGAGAAAGAGAGAGAAAAAAAATACACGTTTACGCGCAAATGCCTCGACAAAAGGCGCGCTTTTCTCTCCCCTCTCCAGCTGCATTCAATGAAAACATTTTATCGCTCGAGAGAGCGAGGGCGCACATTACAAAAAAGTGTCACGTCGAGTATTTACGCTCGCGAGTCGTTTTGAATTGTAAAATTGCGCGCCGGCGAAGCGCGCCAAAAAGAACGGAGAAAAATACCTTGCGCGGGGGTGGAGGAGGAGGAGCTGGGGGGTAGGGAAGCGAGCACGAGGAGAGGCAAAAATGTTGCGGCGCACTCGTGCATGGGCCGTAAATTCGCGAGAGCACCCCGCGGATCTCTCTCTGTGCTGCGCGTCTATAGGTATATATATGTATATATATATACCTACGCGAACTGGAGGTCCTATATCGCCTCTACCTCCTTGCGACTCTACTCCACACACAGTCAATCTCTCGCTGCTATTCCACGGCTCGCGGGAGAGCTAGCCAAGTATAGGAGACCGTAAATTTGCAGGTCGCGCGCCGGTTAGACGAGTCCCCCTGTTCTTGGACTTTCGTCTTTTAAAAGGTAGGCTTGATGAATTTTTATTCGTGCTTGACCAAAGGAAAATTCTGCGTTGATGTGAGAAATTTCGGATGTGATGGTGGGCTGGCTGGCTTTTTTGTTATGAAATTTTTGCAAACTTTTTTCGATAATATGGATGAAATAAACATTTTTGCGGTCGTACACCTGACAAACGTTTATATTCAAGAAGATTAATCTACTTGACTATGCTCCGTTTGTTGCAAAAAATCCAGACTTGTTTCATATAAAAAATAATTTATAATTAATGAATCATTGGGAATCAAGAAAATGTTTATATATGTCATATAATTATTCATTTAATTACAACAATCCTAATTTATTAATTCAATTTTTCTAGGAAGGGTATATTTTAAAAGTATATTTTATCGGTTATTATAATAATATTAATAATTATTATTATTATTATTATTATTTATTATTGGTCTAAAAAACTACAGATAAACAATGATAGATTAATTAATTTTGGTATGGTATTTCAATTCGCAGAAGTGAATTTTAGAAATATAATATTACAATTGCTCGAGTCATTCCTTCTACAAGCTAAAATACAATGTTAATTTGAGTATAAAAGTGAAAAATATCCAGCTTGAAAGAAAAAAGCTTCAACTCTAATTAACGTCTTTTCTCGGTTTAAATTCAACACACGGGTAATCTTTGCCGGAGCAGCTCGTTATAAATAAAGTTATCTAAACGACTTGGTCTCTACTCCTCGCACACATACACTGACATACACGGACACATTGGCTCTCAATCCCGAAGCCGCCTCTCTTTGTCCTTTCTCCAGGAGCGAGCCAAAGAGACAGTATCGCGAGCGCGTCGACGCGACGACGAAAGAAGCTGCGGAGGTGGACTGCTGCAGCGGAAAGGCAAAGAGAACTCGAGGAACTGCAGAAATTATGGGCTACTGGCGCTCGCTCGCTCGTTACAAAACTGACCTTCCACGTATCTATATATATATGTGTGTGTGTGTACGCCCTCTCCTCTTCGTTCTTTCCTATCGCTTTTCTCTTTTCTTTTCTCCACATACACACCGAGCGCGCGCTCGACCTTCCCTTCTTCTTTCTTCTTTTTCGTATGTTGAGCTCCACACGGTACTTTAGCACTCGATGTCGCTCGGATGAACTATCCCGCGCGGCTGGGAAATTAATGGCCGAGGTGTCCACCGGATGCGAAAAACGCCCTTTAGATTATTCGGCCAAGATGGCAGCTTGCTCTTATTACCTCTATGATGCTCGTCTTACGTAATTTTTATCCTTCAATTTAACCTTTTCTTTTCTTCTTCTATTCAAAAAGAAATTTTATACCACTGGTCGCATATTACTATTGTAAATTTTATCATTTTCTTAAGTTAATATAAATATTTTGTATTAATTTAGTTGTATACGCAAAGTATTGCTATTTTAATCTTTTGGGAAATAAGACAACATGACACATACACAACTTTTCCGTCATTTAGGGAAAAGTTGACACGCAAATTTCGAAGTTGAATTGATTTTTTGTCATAAAGTAAATTAATTTATTTGATCCTCGGGATGTTATTCTTTATTATAAATAAAGAAGTGTAATTTTTTTAGGATACTGTATAGTCATCTTAAAGACAATTTGACAAGAATCAACGGCAATAAAGTTGAAAGCACGTCATGGCGGAAATTATTTCAAGATTTAATCCAGCATCGCTAAATTCGCGAACAAATCCCAATCTCCAGCGAACTCGAGCTCTCCTTGACAAGAGAAAGTCCCGCGTCATCTAACTCACAGGCTATACCTCATACAGCGTAAATAACTTGAAAACTCGATTCGAGGCTGTTGCCGGATAAGCGAGCGCGATATAATATAATACGCGCGCAGCCCGAGAGAATCGCAGCTCCTCCTCGTCGTCGTCGTCGTCGTCGTCGTCGTCGTCGTCGTCGACTTATTCTTAACCTACATTTTTTATCCTCTCCGGGGCTCGCTTCTCTTTTCGACTCTCGGGGCAAAGCGTGTAAACCTTCTCGGAAACAAAGTCGCGCAAGAGGAAAATTGTGGCTCCTTTGTTGCCGCCGCTGCGCTGCCAGAGCTGCGAGCGGATAAGAAGAAGAAGAGCGCAGATCCCCCCTTACTTGGCTCGCTGTCCTTTTTACGACGACTCTGCAACAGCAGCAGCAAACGTATCGCTTAAGCCCCTCGCGTCACCGCTACTCGCTTCTAATCCGACCAGCCAAGGAAATGGCCAATTTGATTGAAAGTACGCGAGCGCTGCTGATGTCACGAGTCCCCCCCCCCTCTCTCTCTCTCTCTCTCTCTCTCCTCCTATCCTTGCGCGCAGGAGATCCAGGCTTTGTTTTTCGTTTCGAGGTTTGCGGGCTTTCATCTGCGGCTCCGAGAGTTGTGCTTTACGAGCGCCCGATTATGCTTCGGGGTCAAAGTCATTTCAATGTATTATTACTTACTTTAATTTCGACTCATATTTTCTCAATCGTATTGTTAGTAGTTTAGAAGCGTCGTTATATAGACTGGTTTTTTTTAAGTTTTTGAGTTTGATAAAGAAATATTTTTACGAATTTTCACAAAGCCATCCGAGTAGAAATTTAATTACTCTCGCCTAATAATTTTATCAAATTTCTTTAAAATCTAATTAGATTCAAACAGGCTCTAATTAGGACCTATTGAATTTCCCAGCCAGGCATATATACTTTCAGCCCCGCGGCACCCAAAAGCAACCAAGTATACAATATCCATCCTTCAATTGAAAAACGTCGCCGTGTGACTGCTTTTTCTCAACAATCCGAAATTGAAAGCGGCCTACTGGCGGCTGGCGCGAGTTCAAAGAGCTTGCCTGAGAAATTGTCGCCACAGTCAAAAGAACAAGCGCAGCAGTCGCAGTAAAGCAAGGCTAGAAGGCCCTCTCATTTTTACAATTCTTGTGTTTTGATTCATCTCCCGGCTAGCACTCTCTCAGGGGCCGCAGAGCCGTCTCAGTGCTTTGCACTTGCGCTCTCGTCACTTCTTAGGCTGCCTCCTTCTTTTTCGAAGCGTCTGAGAGAGCTGCGAGTCTGTCTCTGTGGGCGCATCGCCGCAATATAATAATCCTGTACTCGAGCCTAGCCGCGTGGTGGGGGGCGCAATTTGCCGGCGCGCGGCGACAAAGGAAGAGAGGAAGAGATTACTCATACGTGTCGATACAGTCGTAGCGGGCTCCGCGTACGTGCGAGCGCGCAGCCAGCTAGACGTTCAATGCTCGGCAACGTCTGCACGACTGACTTTGTATATATCTGTGTGTGGATAGACAAAGGAGAGGAGGGAGAGCGTGCATAGCTCGAATGGGTGGAAGGGGGGGGGGGGGGCAAATTCACGTAACAATATCGCATCTCCCTGATGTACGTGCGAGGAATATTGCCTCTCTCTCGAGTGCCCGATGGCAAACCTCTTTTCCCGCGCTCTCTCGCATGCTTCGTCTTCTTCTTCTTCTTCTTTTTCCACTTCTTCTTCTTCTTCTTCTTATACACACATTCTTCGGCGTTTTTTCTCTCCTCGCGGCACTTTCTTTCCTCGCACGTCTGTGTATGTATACGCGATTCAACTTAGTCTGGGTTTATGTTTTTCTAGTTTCCTATAATTGCTCGATTGCCCGAGTCTTGTATCTGAAAACTTTTCTGTCGGTTTACCGTAACTTGATTACCCCGATAATTGGTTTGCCGGCGCGCGCCGGGAATTTCGAATGCTCGCCGAGAATGGCTTTTGCCTTCGTTGTTATTCTTTCGCCGAGTGGCTTACGCTTTTCATAGCTCAATTAGTTTGCGATATAATTTCCACTACTCGTATACCTATTCTTAATTACTTATATTTCATTTTTTTCTTTTTTTTTACCAAAAGTATTTTTCTGTAAAAAAAAAAAAAATTAGTTTGAGAATATTTTGAGAAAACAAGGTTATTTATTTTTTCCAGTTGACTCATAATTCTTTGAACGTATTAAAATAAAGTGAAGTGTTAACGTTCGCGTGACACGCAAACGCTGAAATAACTTTAAACGAAGTTTCCTGAGGATCTTCGGAGAAGCCGCGTTTCGAAAACTTGAAGTATATACTCTTATATAATAAAGCTTCCAAAAAGCACTTGACGTTTATTGAAAAAAAAAAAAAAATGATTTTATTTTTTAAAAACTCCCATAATTCAGCTAGAAAAAAGCTCTACTTAAATCAGAGGAGTATACATTGGCTCTTAGATGCGAGCAATTTGTCCCAAAAACTCTAGGCACTGCTCTCGAGTCATTGAACCGCATCTCTTTGCCTCCTTCCAGCATTATACTTGACTTTCTCCGTAAAGTGTGTACCGTGCATTGTCTCGCTCGGTAAACGAGCGTGCTCCACATATACACAGAGGCGAGCGCGCTGACGTTTGACCTGGCACGGAGCATCGATAAACTCGAGGCGGACATGCAGGTCTGGGATTCAATAACGCCGCGCTGAGAGCGAGAGAGCCGAAGGAAGCTCTCGTTTCACCTATAGGGCAAGTTATATGTATATAAATGCGGCGAAGAAGAAGGGAGAGAGGAAACGCGGCGAGCTTTTGCCTTGCCGCGCGCTTTTTCAAACGCCGCGACGATTGACGTGATAGCTGGCTGCGCGATTATCGCTCCGAGTCTCAGCGATATCACGCACGGGAAATGAAATTTCCGGCGAAATGGGAGAAAACAATATTGCCCGGCGAATAGCTAATGGACAGAGAGAGAGAGAAAGCGGCGTCTGCTTTTCGAATCGTTCGGAGGACGGCCGAGAGTGAGGATTAAATTCGTTGCTAGATTGGATTAATGCTGTAATGGTAAAGCGGATGGGCTTGATATCGAATATCGCTGAACGACAGCTGTTTATGAGGCGCGATAGGCGTGAGACTTTGTGGACTATTGGCGCGCGCGCTCCGGACGGGCGCATTGCTCTGTGCTCAAGTTGCCCTGACGTTTAATGGAAACCGCATTTATGGTAAACGGTTAAGGCTGCCCATGTGCTCAAGCTAATCGTTGAACGAGCTTAATTTATTCTTGTTTTTTCTTATTAATTTTATAGATTCTTTGCAAGCTGTATGAAAATTCAGAGATTTATTTTGAAAAGTATTTCTAGAGCAAAAAATTTTGAGTGATTAAAAAGAGAGCTATAAAATTAAAAGTTTTTAAGTAAGGTATGAAGGAAGATGAAAAAGTTTTTTAATGCCTTTGAACAATCTTACTACCCGGTTTCAATTTCATCGATAAAAAAGTTTTTTCAATCATCTGATTATCCGCGATCATTTTTTATAACGAGTTTCAATCCAGCTATATCCAAAGATACATTCGCGCTCTAAAATATGTAAGATCCCATGCTGAGAAACGAAGAATAGAAAAAATCAATGTACCCAAAGAAAAGCAAAGAAAAGAAAAGAAGCCCGTTCCCAAACAGGCTCCGCAAAGGCCAAAACCGCGCTCGTGTAAAGAATAATCCCCGAAAAAGGCTAGGCAGCCCGTTAAAGTCGAGTTTAACAGGGCCGTAACTCCGGCTTGGCTGGCTGGGATGGGCACGGGTAATTGCACTTTTTGAAAGTACACGAAGTACTAATCCGTCCGGGCGCGTTGCTCGCGGACGATGAACATCGGCGGCGAAATACTAAGGGGGGGCTTTAACGGCTGTGGCAGTAAAAGTGCGCTCTATATAGCGAGACTCGGCCCATCGCTTTTGCCTGGGGGAAGAAAATTTCTCCGCAAGGTCCTTGACATCGCACGCGCTAGATTATCCTTCGCGTTTCGCACCTCGTCATCCCGGAGGAGTCGCGCTTCCTAGTAGACGTGACGCGCGAAACGGCTATACGTAAACCCAGCCCCCCGCGTCCACGAAGCGACGCGCGCTGCAACCTATATACTTTTTCTTATTCCCCTAGACTCGCTTTTTCTCTCTTTCTCTCTTGGAGCGCGTCTTACCTATGTCTAACTCCTTCTCCTGCAACCGCTTTAGTCTGGCTTTTTTTATGCCCCGAGTCTCGAGCATCGACTCCGTTGCTTATATACTATCTTGCCTCTTTCTTCCTTCCTTTCCTTCTCTTTTTTTTTCTTTTCTTTTCCTACTGTTTTTCTCGCAGCTGTTTTGTTTTTTTATAGATCAGCCTCGCGTGAGCTCGCTTGCCTTTATCTATCGCCGTTTGTAGTCGAATAAGAATTGGAATGTTTTACTTTAAGGATGCTACGCGCGCTGCAAGGCTGCAGCGGAAATTTACGCTGCACGTTCTTGCGTTTCTTAGCTTTACCACGTGCCAGAGCTCTATTTTTAAGACAGTTTTTACTTGTTATTAGAAATTGGATAATTATATTAAGGTTTTTGTATTGATTTTTTGATTTCTTATCGAGTTCTTATAAATATTATTGAGCAAAAGTTTGTTAAAAATATTAGTTTTTATAAAAAAAAAAAAAGAAGATTTGTCTCCTTTATTCCGTAATTTAACAATTTAATTAGTTAAAATTTATGAAGGTAATATTTTACAATTTTACTTATATTATCCCACTAGACTACCACATTATGTAGAGAAAACAACAATATTTACTCATAAGCAGTTGAGAGGGTTAAGTAGAAATATACGGATTTCTCAAGTACGTTCGTACACGTGTTTGTATTTGCGGTTAGACGCGTCTGAATAACACTGGTTTTAGGAAACGAATAACTTCAAACTAGTCCGAATTATAGCGGCTAAAGTTCTCCAGGTTGCATTATCCGTCCTGAACTTTATACATAATTACTCTGTAGAACAATAATATCACTCAGCATATGAATTCCATAAATATTATACCGTAAATCTATTACATACTTCAATCTGCTCTCTAGCTTTGATAAATGGAGCTCCATTCTACTGAACAGAAAAACGGACAAAACTATCGAACGGGTAACTATTGAACAGAAAAATACTTTTAAAAAATCAATAATTCAACAAGAGAAATAAGAAACACAACTCTTTTCGTATACAAACATAGACTGCATATATATTTTTATTATTTTGCCAATATAGTTGAGCTATTAATCCACACAGACGAAAAAAACCGGTGAAAAGCCAGCACGAAAAGTAATAAAACGAAGTTTACTCAGAAATAGAAAGTCGTAACGCCAGCCGCTAAGCAGAAATCAATAGCTTATCGGGCAGGCAATTAGAGCCCGCATATCACTGGCGATCGCTCAAAAAAAGCCCAACAGACAAGCTTCCCCGGCTTTCTCTCATCATCCCGAAAATAATTACGCAACAAATATCCCCGCGCGCTTCGTATAGATCTCCGCACCCTCTCGCATTTTCCCGGAACCCCTCCCCCATTAATGACTCTTCCAACGCTGCCTTCTCAGCGCAAGCTCGCGCTTTAGCTATGGAACGGCGATTTCCAGGCGCGATGATCGCAGTCGCGCTATTTTTAACGCTGCTTCCTTCTCGTTACCGGCCTAACGTCTTAAACAGTTGAGGCCGGCGATGAGCAGCTGCCTGCCGTGATTTCCTCTGCCCATTTTCCATTTTGACAGAGCGAGGCACGCGCGGGTGCATTAAAGCGGACAGTTGGGGAGGAAAATTGGGAAGGGCAAAAAATTTCATAACCTCGCGCGGCGCTCGTTATTTCACCGGCTGAGATTTAATTCGTACCTGCGCGGACAAATGTAATTAGCGCGCGCCGACAAAAAAGGGATAAAAGGCAGGTATACACAGGCGTGAACAGTGGCTTGCTAAATATAATAAATAATAAAATGGAGCAAGTAATGGAGCTATAAATATTAAGCATAGTGAGGAGAAATGAAGAGTTGCCCATTTGTCGTAATTGCAGCCGGCACTCGGTAGACGAAAAGGGAAATTAATTAAGCAGAGGAGGATGGACGGCTTTTAAAGTGACATATCGGCTTTTTAGTCGGTCTGGTTAAATTTTCAAAAATATAATCTTAGATTGAATTTAATTGCAGCGATATAGATGAATTTTTTTTAAATCCCTATATATATGGTTGATTAAAGGTTAAAATTACATATTAAATATAGTATAAATATTGGACTAATTATATGTATTTTCTTAACACTATTATGGACCTTTCAGAAAATTTAAATAAATGACATAGTTATGATAAATTATATTACTACAGTCGGATCATTTAATCGTATTTTCTAGTGGCAAGTAAATTAAAAAAACCTTAACGAACAAGAATGTTACTCCTTGCCAAATAATAAAGGCATCGATGCGCGAAAAAAAAGTTAAAAATTCCCGAAAATTTGTGAACGTGATAAGCGTAAGGTAGGACGATCGCGAAGGAGAAGCGCGGAGGTGTAAAAATCGACAACGCGCAGCAAAACGTGTAAATAACGTGGCTTTTTGATATTCCCGTAAAATCGGGTTCGTCTAACGGCCTTGAGAAAGTGTCAAGCCAATTTCTGGCGGCTAGGCGAGGGTCAACAGTGCCAGCAGTGGCAGCCTCCTTGAAAAGCAAACCCCGCGCGCCACATACATACGCAAAGCTGGAAAATCAGGTAGTACTAGGCATTCCGAGCGAGCTGCGAGAGTGCTTTGCTTTCTTCCTTTTGGCATGCACAGCTCCTGGCCGCGAGCACATACGTACATAAGGCAGCAGCAGCAGCAGCCGCGACGGCGGGGGAGACTGCAGACCGAGAATGGAAAACACGCTAATGGAAAGTGGGAATTTAGAGAGGCCGCTGCAGCTGGAAGGAAGCTGTGCATATAGCTAACGGAGTGAGAGGGAGGAAAGGGCGAGAGAGCTGGCGAAGCATACGAGCACAGCGAAGAAGCGTAGAGACTGGGTCGCAAGCGACGGGGGAAGGGAAGACAATAACGTAGGACACGAGACGAAAGTGCAGTAGCGAACGTAGGAGGGTAGGAAGTAGGGAGTGGATGGATGCGATTATTACGATCACTTTGCTTTACTGTGCGCGCTGTAAACGTTTTGATTTGCGGGCGACCTGAGGCTCGAAAATTTTCTTACTTCCTTACAATCTCTCGTACTTTTGCGAATTTATGAATTTTTTTGCTTGTAAAGACAATTTTAATAGAACAAAGCTGCAACTTTTGGGTAACTGGTAAGCAATCTTGAAAACTTACCGTCTGTGCTTTCGTTTGTAAAGAAGAATACTTGCTGATTAAACTTACCTGAAACATAAAAAATTACATTGATTAGAATAATTTGAATATGCATTTACAATAATTATGTAATTAACGAAATATAAGTAACGGATTACCATCGAATAAAAAATTTGATTAAATAGAAATGTTAGTAATATTAATTTTTTGCAAAAATAATAATTTAGTCGACAAATAGTAAGGATATTATTTTAAATAAAATTCTACTACAATATTTATTTAAGATTTTCAAGTTATAAAAATATTTATTAATTCATCTCTTGAGTGATAATATAACTAAAATGTTTTAAAACAAATTATTTGTAGATAGGGGTAAAAATAGTCAGACTTATATTGTCTGATTATTTAAAAGAGCGCTAAATCGCGACTTTGAACTTGATGAGGTAATAAAAGGAAGCACTCAAATGTATTTCCCAAGCGCCAGGCAGGCTGCAGGCAGGGAGAGGATTAAAAAAATCATGAAAATTTCAGCAAGTCCCCCTGCAGCTTTAAAGGACTCGGAAAGCCCGCACGAGAAAAAAGGTCAGTCGACGCGATAAAAAGGAAGATAAGTGCAAGTGTCGAGGCAGTAGCGGAAAATGCACACTATAGTCGTCGACTCCGCTGGCCGACAGCTACACGCAAAGCGCAGTATTGTGAGCGTAAGCACGTGTAACGCTGTCTCTCTCTCTCTCTCTCTCTCTCTCTCTCTCTCTGTTTCTCTCTTCGTCGTGAATTTTGAATGCGTTGCGCACGGGGACAATACAGTATATATAGGTACTTGGCCGCGCACACGACGAGAGAAAGACAGAGAGGGAGAGAGAAAGAGAGAGAGAGAGAGAGCAAAGCTCTCTGGGAGCCTCTAATTCTCCGACGGGATTATGGGCGTCGCTCGCACGGCCGCGGGCCACTAGCCAAAGGGCTTTTCCCTGTTTCCTTTGCTTCTGCCACTGCTGCTCTTCCGCGCCCACTGCCAGTCCAATTTGAGCGCATCTTTCGCGCCTCGACGGCACACACCGTTCGACAGTTCACTCTCTCTCTCTCTCTCTCTCTCTCTCTGTCAGTACCACACTGCTCTCCTCTGCTCTCAGCACGACCCCTCGTGCTTTTATTCCCTCATCTACAGTCTTTCTTGTTGACGCGTCCAGCCGCTCCTCCAGTTCTAGCGCTCTTTTTAAAAAGTCTTTCTTACTTTTTAACTACTTATTTGTCACTTTTTCTCGAGTATTAATTTATAAAAGTCCGATTGTGTGCTTCAATTTTAAGAGGATGCCCTAGCCGAATAACACATGCAATTACTTTGTTTATATTAAGATAATTGAAATTTATTATGTTTTTATGAGCTGAGCCCATTATAGCTATTACTATAATGGAGCCAAAAAATCCAAAAGATCCATTATAAAACTAATATTTTCGACAAAAAACAGCTTGTTTAACACTCTAGAGATTTATGAAGCTGCAATCCATTATTATAATACACAGCATTAATAAAAAATTTGATATGACGTAATTCGATACATATTCTTTCGGAGAGAATCCGATGGTTAACTATTGCAGAGATTTCATAATTTTCGCTAATTAAAAAGCAAAGCTCTCATCTGACTCTTATTCGCATTATTAAATGATGAGCGCTTTTTTATAAATTAAAATGAAAGAATCGACGAAATGGAAAACTGTTTCATGCTGTTATAAAAAAAGCGATACGCTTTGGACCAACGCAAAAGGATATATTGTAGAATATTTCGAACTCGCGCTGAATTGGTGGGAAAAAAGACATTTAAACAGTTTATCAATAGTATCTAGAATTTTTCTTTAAACTTCTATTGTAATTTCCGTAGTAGTCATAATTGTACTATTTATAATTGTGTTATTGAGTAAAAAAAGGATATAAGCATATTTAAAATATTAAAAAAGATCTTTTAAAAAATACATAATGTAACTAAAATTAAGTAAGTTTCAATCGGTACGGCAAAGTGTATTTCACATGCAGTTAAACGCCGCATCAACTTAACGAGCCATTCTTACTATATCCAGCGTTAACAAAAACAGTCGCATTCAACCAGCCGCAAGCTCCCTGCAAGCTCGACTGCTCAGTCGAAAGGTCGCACGCATGAAAAATATCCGGCTCCCGGCGACTTATAATCCTCCCTGCGAGCGCGAATCCGTATATATAGGCAGGAGACGCAGTGAGCCTCGCTTTATGAAAACTTTGTCTACTCGCTCGTGAATGGCCGCAGACTCGGCGACTCTCCTCGCTTACTTCTGAAAGCGATCCATCCGGCAGCGGCAATAAAGTTTCGGCGAAAATCGATCGGCGACCAGCCGCGCAATCGTTTCTGCGCCCCCTTATGCGCCTGGCCGGGATTAAGAGAGTTCCTTTTTATGCGCGACAAATGACACCGCCGACGGATTATCGGACTTTTCAAGAGCTTGCCTCTATTCTTTATTTTTTTCTTTTCCCTTAAAGTCCTTGTTAATGGAAAACGGTATATTCAGCGAGTGGGCTTCGTGATAACAGATTACCGAAATATCAATTTTTCGTGGAGGCGGGTATTTTAATAGGAAATGTTATTTTCGCGGTTATATGTACTGTAATATTTTTAAATTTTCGAGCTTTATATTAAGAAGTTCGAAATGAAATATTTGCATTTGAATTTTAGACTCGAAAAATTTTTGCAGAAGTTGCAGTTTAATGTTTATGCTTATGCAAGCGCTGATAAAATATTACAGAGCAAATATTTATAAGAGTTAAATCAAATATACTTGAATTACGTGTTTCACCCAATTTTAATAATACTTTAACCTAATACACCGAACAATGCATAGAATATTTTATAAATTTTCAAATTACACTCGTATATTGTTTATTCAATATTAGTCTTGGAACAATTCTATTTAAAGAACAATTAGTACTAGGATATTACCTATATCTACATGAGAGTCTAATAGTACACAAAATTTTAAACAACAATTTAAGTTACCTTATTTACATTAACAAAATTTATATGCGGTAAATCTCGTGATATGCGAACCGTTGATAATTTATTTTTAATGTAATTATTATACATTATTATATATTAATTATAATGTAATTTTTATTATTATTAAAATCTTAAAAATTATCATAACATACTTTCATCATTTTTTGGCAGAGGACTATTGCATATTATACATACTAATTTTTTATTTAAAAATAATATAATAAAATGTATTATTAGAATAATGTTAAAAATGTATAATCGTTTGCTCTTGTAAAATCAAAAAAAGTATTTTAACAAAATAAGTACAATCCTATAAAAACTCTAACTACCCGCGCAAAAAAATTTACCATCGCCGAAATATCGTAGATACATTGGGCGATACATCGGCCATTGTTGTCAAACTATTTCCATGTAAGCCCATGTTTCACCAATATATCGCTAATATATCGCCCCGGGGCGAATCCGCTATATCGATATATATTGCTGATATATCGTTCAGATACTCGCCCATATATCGACCATATTTGGAAACAAACTAAATTATGATATATTTGTGGGATATACGGGTGAGTGCCTGAACGATATATCAGCAATATATATCGATATATCGGATTCGCCCCGTGGCGATATATTGGTGATACATTGGCAAAATATGGGCTTACATGAAAATAGTAAGCCAATCAATGGCCGATGTATCGCCCAATGTACC
>UELX01002750.1:0-28259 GCA_900480035.1 Eupelmus urozonus
TCTGGTCGAAAGAAGGCCATTTACCAATTGCCAGCCAAATCCATGACCCGGAGGGTTGATTGTCCCCTTGTAAGTATCATAACTGAAACTAAAATTTGAGAAAATATTATTTGAAAAATTTTGTAAGTATAAAAGTGTGAGAACTAAGATACACAGCTGCTTCTCCATGTCGACCCAATAGCAGCTTTTCAGTGATCCAAAGCCGAATAAGATTATAGATATGACTTTATTGTTCGCTAATATATTGTGTTTGGAAAAATGAATTTATTGATCCCTGCGAGAAAGAGAAAGATTAAACTCAAAAACTGTGAGGTGTACTATGCTATATTTATAGTCTTTTAATACCACGCCACTTGATATTTCCTACTAACAGGGAATAAAGTTAATTTGAGGGAAAACGGTTTTATAGGGAATCAAGTGCTACTTTCGATCCGCTTTTTGGGCCAATAAAGTGGATGACAATCAGATCTGGGTCGATCAAGGTCGAAATTAAAATTTTTTTGCATATTTTTTTAAATATAAAAAAGGCCAATCTACAATTTCATAAGACTAAAGTAGAAATAACAGCAAACAATTTCTGACAGTTTTCGTATATATAAACATTTCCGAAGGACCCTTTAATAAGGCTTAAATATTTTAAATCTTTATATCTTTTAAAAAACATAAAAGGCCAACGTAATATTTCGTGAAAACAAATAGGAAGGAAAATTGAATCGCTTCCAATAAGTATGGTACCTACAAAGGAGGAGGGTCATTTACGCCGATTTTCGGCCCCCGACATTTTTGACCATAGAAATTTTTTTCTTTTATTATTATTATCTATATTTGATAACTAATCGATTCCACAACAAACGGAACCTCACCCTCTCCCTCCTAGTAAGAATCAAGGTCAATTCAATGTCGAATGTAGAAAAAGCCGTGAGAAAAATCACAGGATTTCGGAGTAAGTATTTTGGTTGTTCGGCTTAACTGTAATATATCTCTACATCTTGGCTATGCCAGGTTACCCTGAGGTCATTTCAAGGTCAAATAGAATAAGCCGAACAATAAAATATCTATATAATACTTGGTTGTTCTTTATTATTCGGCTTTTTCTCTATTTGATCTTGAAATGACCTTGAAATGTCCTCCGGATAACCTGACATAGCCAAGATGGCCTCATATTCGCACTCAGCGATCCGAAAAACGTAGAGATATGTTACAGTTAAGCCGAACAACCAAAATACCTACTCCGAAATCCTGTGATTTTTCTCACGGGTTTTTCTAATTTCGCTGGGTTAGTGAAATAAAAAGACACCACAGTTTTAAGTTATAAAATGAGACACGTCATTTTGAGTTTAAAAAAAAGATACCTTGTTTTGAAGTTATAAAATGAGACACGTCGTTTTAAGTTTCAAAAAAATGACCCGTCGGAAATATTTTTTTTTTTCAATTTTTAAGTTAGCAATCCTGCTCAAATATTTAAATGACCACATCTTTTAACTGGATTTACGGATTTTCAAGTTATGCAACTCATTTTATCAGACTTTAAAAACTGAAAACAGCTAAAGGATTTTTATTTTGAAGTTAAAAAAAATTGCATTTTAAAGTTAAAAAAATAAAAGTGTGAGCAGATGACAAGTTAGAATTTTCACTTTCAGTGGCAAGTGCGTTAGTAAGTTGTCGCCTGGCAGGATCTTAGTGCCAGTGGAAACGGTCGCCACTTACTTGTTCTGTATAAGTAAGAAACAGTGACTCTGGACGGTTCCAGGTGCGCCTACGCTGCGACCATGCTCTTTACTCGAGGAGGACTGCGAGAGCCGGAGGTGGATTTGAATAAGTCCAGAGTGGTCGCGGAATAAATAGGCAACCGGTTGTTACGATGCTCTATTTGTTTCTTTCTCTTAGTCGTTACAGTCAATTAGACGATTAGATTTGAACTCACTATTGGGGCCACGGGCTCCTTTTTATATCCTTCGACGGTGTTCAGTTTTTAAAGCATGATAAAATGAGTTGTATAACTTAAAAATACATAAATCCAGTCAAAAGATGTGACCATTTAAATATTTGAGCAGGATTGCTAAATTAAAAATTAAACAAAAAAAATTTTCCTGCATGTCATTTTTTGAAGCTCAAAACAAAGTCTTTTTTTTTAAAATTTAAAACTAATAGCGAACTGCTTGAATCAAGTAGTTAAACTAATGTTTAACTATTGGAATAAAACTGGTCTAGTAGTTTAACTACAAATAAACTACTCAATCCAAGTAGTGCAACTAATCGTTGACGATTGGAGCAAAAATTTAAAACTTATCCAGTAGTTAAACTTTTTGCGAGCTACTGGAATCAAATAGTTAAACTATCGTTTAACTGTTGGAGCAAAAATTAAAAATATTGCAGTAATTAAAGCAGTATTACAAGTACTGGTTGATTTCTCGAGAAGTATTTTAAATACGGACCCATAGTTTGCCAGTAGTTCCTAAATTATTATTAAAAACCAATAGTTTTTGCAATAGTTATTAAATAGTCTTTTAGTAGTTTTCCAATATTTCAAACAATAGTTTTGCCAGTTGTTCTCCTTGCAGTTTTGCAGTAGTTTATTTTCGTCAGGGTAATACATATCTTTTAGTTTTTTCAAAAATATAATCCATAAATTGTATAGTGCTACTCTAAAGACGTATTATTTACAATTATTTTAATTCAGGCTGAGTTTCTTGGAGAGTATACACAAAGCGGTGATGGAGTAGTGGATAAAGTAATAGCTTGATAACAAAAGATCCGGGATCAATTCCTAGCCGTATAAAAAATTCAGATTAATTAAAAAATATCAATAATATACTTTTTAAAGTTTTTTATATATATTAAGGCAGTATATGTTATAATAATAACTTTGATTATAATTCATTAAATTATTAATTCATTCTTTAATATTTAGCAAAACATTTAACAAAACCCAGCTGGAACCCAACTGATACGTGGCCAAATTATCAGCTTAGTTCGCAACTAATTTCATACCTAGTTTCCAGGGTGGTTTCTTTTAGCAGGGGTAATATATAGATGACTTATTCTGAAAGTACTGTAAAGTAAAATAAAAAATTATCTGAAATATTGACTAGAATTTACGGTTATAAAGAAGGTAAGAAAGGTAGCAATTCCGTAAAAATTAAAAAGTTTCTAAATCATATCATTTATGTTTTCATAATAATATGTAAATAAATATTGTGTGCTTTTATTTAGTGAAGAAGATGTTAAACAAGCAGCTAAAAAAATAATATAGAATTATGCAAAGGATCTTACGTAAAAAAAAATAAATATCAATCCCTATAACCAAGGTTCTTTATAACTTGACATTTTATTCTACTTCTCTATCTTAAAACCTTCGGTTTCATGTAAATTCATAAACATATTCTTATACGTTTACATTCTCATAAAGAGAAATATATTGCTTGGTCTATTCTCTTTTCAACGTTGTTTAGTTAGTGAGTACCCGTCATATATACAGAAAAATCTATAAAAAATGTACAAAGTCACTTTTTTGACAAACTATATAAATTTATTTATCGCATAATCAGTAGACTTCTGAAAAGCGTTTAGAAAAACGACCAATTCCCTGGAGAAATTCGAAATTACATTAGTAGGATGTTTTATAAGTACTCAATAAAATAAAAGATCTTTCGTACTTATTATTATTATTAGTTATAAACTTAAGTATACACTTGAATCCATCGAGCATATTTTGTATTTAGCAGTTTGTTTTCAATTTAAAGAAGCAGAAGTTCTAAATTGTAATTAGTATATCTATTAAGAGTAATGCGAATATCATATTATTTATTAAGCCATAAGTGTTAACTTCACGTTGTATAAATTCATTATATTTCGTATAGTGAAAAGTGAACAACTTAAGGTAAAAATATTTCTAAATTTAAGTTTTTTTTACTACGTAATAGAAGTTTAATAAAAAAAATTATGGCTACTTATATTTACTCAAATCTTTATTGGAAAAAGTGTTTTATACAAAATTAATTGTTTATATGATACATGTTAAACGGAAATCTTTCAGTTTATCAAACAGAATTGTGGTATTATAATTTTGAATTTATAAAATATAGATTATCAAGAAATGTTTTTATGTACAGTTATCCCACAAAATGTTAAAAAAAATTCTTTAATCCACGTATAGACTTTATAATTAATAAAAAAGATGAAAAACATATTCAAAAAAATTATAATTACATTATAATAGATTTAATTCAGCTAAACGAAAGTTAATTATTTATTTATAATAATTTCATGTGAAAACTAAATAATCACGTCACTCTTAAAGTAAACGGCCATTCTTTTCTCAGTTTATCCGATATTCTAAAACCGTACAAACAATTAATTAAATATTCACAGCCGACATTACAGAGCTAACATTAAAAAATCATTTTCAATCCTTCAATAAACAAAAAGAACTACACAACCAATATTTTCACGACAATTTCCAAACTCTCCCGTTGTATCAATTCACTATTTCGCAAACAATCGTAATTCAGTTCGCGATAAACGGCCTTCTGACACCCTACACTAACTGCACATATCCGTCGCTCACGTCGTATTCGTTCTTCCTTGGCTTTAATGCAGCGTATACGCGCAGCTAGCTCGCGCGAGCGAGTGTCGCATCGAAAGACTCGCGTTCATCAGATCTCTCTTTTCGCTAGGCGCGCGTCTTCCTTGGCTATCGGTCCGTAGGAGGCTCACGGCAACGTTCGTTCTCTTATCCCGTGCGCGCAGGCCGCCTTTCTTCCCCTGCCTCGGCTCCCTTAAGGGGCTTGGCAGCTAGTCCCCCACCACCACCCGGCTCCCGTCGTGATGGCGCGCGAGCTCGATTGGCATTGGCTGAACCCACTCGCGGCCTTTCAACCAACTGGGCTCGGGTTAACGGGTTCCCGCGACCAATAGGGTGCTAGGCCACGCCCCCCGCCAGGGAGGCTGAACCAATGGAGCCTGGAGCGCGAGCACCGAACCAGTAGCGCGCGCAGAGGGGCTGAGAAACGAGAGGGGAAACGTCTTCTCCTTCTCCGGCTGTAGAAGCAAAGGAATAGGTCTCTCTCACTTTATCTCTCTCTCTCTTTCCTGCTCTAGCAGTATTTTAGCTTGTATAGAGATCGGTCCGTATGCTCGCCGCAGCACGGCAGCTGAGGCTCCAGCTGGCAGGCCTGGGGTGGTGGCTGCTCGCTGGGGGTTGCTCGTCGCTGGTTTGCGGTGCCGGTGGTGGTGGCAGGGGAGGGGAGCGCTCGCGACTCGCTAGCGGCGGCGGCGGCGGCGGCGGCAAGCAGCCCAGCCCGCGCGCTCTCCGTGCGAGCCCGCGTCGCGCTCTCGTCGAGTGGGTCTAAGCGGCCGTGAGAGGGCCTCTCCAGGAGAGCCCCAACAGTACTCTCCATTCATTCATCCATACAGGCAGGCCAGCCGCGAGGAGAGCCGCGCCGAGCCGCCTCGCCGCTCTGCACACTGGTCCTACTCTACAGGCACTACTCTACTATAGCAGCACAAGGAGAGAGAGAGAGAGAGAGTGAGGGAGAGAGAGAGAGAGAGAGTGGCGAGAAGAGGCCCCGCTCAGGCGCGCGCAGCCGGAAGAGAAAACAACCCTTCGGCTGCTGCTGCTGCCGCTGCTTTTCGAAGGTTGCCGCTCCACGCACACACACACACACACACACACATACACACACACACATGCACACACATTGACACACATACACACTGATGCATACATAGACACGGAGCCGGAGAGGGAGATCCTCTCGAGAGCCGAGATCCGCGAGCGCACTGCAGTGTGTGCGTGAGTGTGAGAGATAGATAGAGAGAGAGAGGCCAAGAGTGTGCGTTGGGCGCCACTTTTGCGCCCGGCCGGGCCCCCGATATATCTCTCTCTCCTCTCGCGTCCTCGAGATACACACTCCGGGCCGAGAGCTGAGTGCGCGTGCAGTGTGTTGTGTGTGCAGCCTCTTCTTCGGACCGAGAGTGAGAGAGCAGCCCGGCCGCGTAAGGACCCGAGCCCGCGAGCGACCTGGGCAGACGCGCCGCCGGCTCAGCCAGCCGGGGACTCCAGTGTCGGCCACCGGCCGGCTCTGGCCGGCCACTCGGGGCGACTCCTCTGCAGTCGTCGTCGCTTAGACTAGCCCCCCAGTTTCCGTCCTCGGCAACAGTGCGAACTCACCGGGGCCGCGAGTGCGCGCGGAGTGATATGCGGTCGGTCGCGACAAAGCCGGGGACAACGACAGCATCAGCTCCCAGTGACAGCGCAGCCGGTTACGCGTTCTCGGATGGTGCGGTTCTTGTGAGTGTCGCGTGCCGTGAGATGCGATGACCGAGTGCTAAGCGCCAAGAGGAGAAAAAGTACAAGGTTGCTCCAGCTAGATAATCGTCCGGGATTAAGCGCCGAGCCACACGCAAGTGCAGCTAGCGGAGCGCTTGAGCCGGAAAGCCGCGGGGCCGACGGGGGGAGAGTGGAATATGCCGCATTGGTTGTAAAGGATCATCGCCAAAATTCTTTGCGGTTCGTATCTGCGTTACTTCGACGGCAGGAGCGTCGAGGTCTTCGCCGAGATGAGCGGCGGTGGCGGCGGCGGCAGCCAGGGCGCCGCCGGTGCCGGCAGCAGCGCCGGCAGCCAGAACAGCGCCAGCAACGCCAGCTACCACCAGCACCAGCAGCAACAGCAACCCCAGCAACAGCAGCAGCAGACGGAGCTGGAGCAGGCGGGCCTGCTGCCCGAGCTCAACGGCGTCGACCTGGCGATGAGCCTGTCGCCCAAGCACCAGCACTCGGCGCACGTGCCGGGCGGTGCCGGTGGCGCCCACACGACCCCCTTCAGCGTCACCGACATCCTCTCGCCGATCGAGGAGTCCTACAGGAAGCTCGAGCTCGCAGCCGCAGCGGCGGCGGCCCACAGCCAGGGCTCGCCCTACGGCAACGCCTGCGGCGCCGGGAACCGGGGCGTGGGCGCCACTAGCGGCGGCGGCGGCGGCGGTGGTGGCAACACGGGCAGCTCCAGCGCCAGCAGCGGGAGCCCGCCGCTCCACGGCGGCTCGACGCCGGGGGTCAGCACGCCCGGGCCCATAAGCGGGGCCAACAACGGGCCGGGAGTGGCCGGCAGTGCCGGCGTGACCGGCGGCCCGACGGGCATGAGCGCGATGGGCAATCCGTACGCGACGATGCAGCTGACGCCGCAGTATCAGTACTGCTCGGAACTGTCGCCGTATCATCACGCGGGCCCGGGCGTGGGTGGAGGCGGGGGCGCCGGCGACCCCATGAGGTCGCACGCCGTCTCCTCGCATCACCATCCGTGGTACGCGCCCGCGCCGCCGACGACTAATGATCCGCGATTTGCAAGTAAGTATGCTGTGCTTATAATGTGTTTTATTTTTTCTATCTCTTCCTAGGTTAAGAAGTGTTTTCCATTTCGGACAATTCCGATAATTATGAATAGGTGAATATATGTAGTTAGAGCTGATCAAAATTAATTCAAGTGTTTTAATTTTTAATTTCTTCCCTCAAAGTGAATAGATTTAAAATTAACGTTATCTGCGTGTAAAGGAGATACAAGATTTTGAAAGAATTTTTCATATAATTTCGAGAAATAATTTAAAAATTAATTTAATTTAAATGTAAAAAATACATTTTTTTAATGAATAAACTAATTCAACCAAAATAAATACCATATATTAAGCACTAAAATGTGAATATTATAAAAATATTCACATGCATTACTTCAGTAATCTGATCGGTGATAAATTATACTATCTTTCGTTTATTATTCAATAATTCTTGCCAAGTATTCGATATAAGTTTTATTAAAATAAAAAGATTTAAGCTATCGGCTTGCTAAAAGAATAGTCGTGAGACCGTGAAGCTTGCTTTAGTGACACTTGTAATGTGGTATGTGATGTTGCGTGTTTGCTTTGAATTCGTTGAATTCCTGGATTCTGATCCTCCTCCAACCCTAAGAGACCCAACATTCTTGCGGTTATTTGATCTTTACAAAAGTATTGAAGGTATTATTTTAAATGTATTGTTCAAAGTAAAACTTAAAAAGAATGTTCACAAAAAATAAATGTCAGATAAGTAATATTTAAAAGCTAAAATACCATTCATCATTGAAAAAATCGTGTCAGGTAATTTTGCATATTTTTGCATTCCTCGTATTCGAAAAACAAATAAGCTCTGAAGTGCGTATTAAAATTCAGCCGCCTCTAATCCACGTTCCGTATTTTCATTTCACGTGCAAAAAATATGCCTCATCCTGTTGCTACTCGCGAAACTCGTGTCGGTAAATATAGTGCTCTCTCGCAGCTCAGTCTGCCAAAGCAAAATCCGCTAAAATCCAGCGCTATGTCTGGTATTGAGCGCGTATTAGAGCTCAAATATTCAATATTTCTCGACCAATATTTTCAGAGATAAATCGACAGCAGTTCCATTCTGCCTATCGCGTTCAAACGACGGATGGTGATGATTAAAAACTCGATTTTTTCGGATCAATCCTTTGCAAAGCTTCAAATTTTTAACGAATTTCAATAATTGTTTATTTCGGATTAGATATTCGTCTATACTACTATATGTACGGTTTTATATTGCTATATCTTATTATATTTGTAAATGTTTCTAAATAAAATTACTTCGCCAACTTAAAAAATTAAACTACTTGCATTGATTCAAAAATAAAAATAAAAAAGACTGTTATCGTAATTTATATTATAAACAAACTTCTGTTTTTACATTAAGTTACTTGAAATTGAATATAATAACAGTTATTATTCTGCTGAAAGTAAATATAATATACTCTGCAGATCATATCTTATGATGCCAAACACACTTCTTCACACAGTATAGTCAATTCATTTCTAAGTATAAATAATTATATTTTATGGTATTATGGGAATAACATCTTTTTAAAAAGCTACTATACTGTTTTATAAAGCAATAACAGATTATAAAAATCAAAACACTGTTTAGGAAAGTTTATTAGAGTTATATTAAATTTTACTAGAAGTACAGGAAATTTGCTGAAAATCTATTACAATTCCCGTAAAAGTGTAGTAATTTTTTTAATTTTTACAGTCTGTTACCGTTTTGTAGATCAGTTTATTAGTTTTTCTAAAAAAGGTTTGTGCATAAACTACGGTAGTGCGAAGAGATAAATTGAACTTTACTAGATTTCAAAGATAATCAAAATTATGTAACACAACTAACCTATTAACCATAACACAGACATTTACAAAATAATTCATTTTCTCTAAAAATTCTATAACCAAAAATCCAAAACGAAAACGTAGCTAAAAACCTGTCGCAACCTCCGAAACCCGCCTAAAACTACCTCACCAAGAAAAGTAAATCAGCCGCAAGCAAACTAAAATAAACAAGAAGCAAAAACCGACCAGGCGCGAAATAAAGCAAACAAAACAAAATACGCCAGAAATTTCCCGTAACTATCCCGCTCTCAGCGGCGTCGGGGTCCAGCTCTAATCTCGACGGCGGCCGACGGATCACGTATAGCCGGCGGCACTTGCAGCCTCCGCCGCCGCGATCTAACGCGCCTATACCATTTGAAGAACACGCACGCATTCGTCTGCTTTCGAGGGTGTCGGTGTCTAATTTCAAAGTCAACAGCGAGAATCGCACTTACGCGCGTATCTAGGACGGACGACACACGCTGGCTGTCACGGTGGCTTCCGGTCTTGGAGATTTTTGATGTTGTTAAGAGATGAGAGTGGTGTTAGCAGGAAATGACGGAATGACAGTCGTGGGTTGGTGTAGACGTAGTTGAAGGGGTTGATGCAGAAGTGGTAGGTGGATATTTTAGTGGTTTTATTGCACTTAGGTATGATTGTTAGGGTTATTTGATAGGATGAGACAGAAAGGATTGAAGGATTTTGGGTGAGGCTGTGCGTGATTGACGCTTTGGCAAGATAAATTTTGAAGAGTGGTTATTTTCATTTTTCATTTTTCAGACTTAATAATAGTTTAATGTAAAAACGTGGTTTTAATTACGTAAATTTACAAATATTTTAATTTTAAGTAATAAAGAAAAATTATTGCGGTAACTGTATAATATATCTCGAGTTAAAATTTAATTAAATTTCGTCTTTATATTTCAAATTTTGTTATATTCTAACAAAGCCTTAACCAAGGCATAACAAACTACTATAATTATATTAATTATAATACAATCTAATTAAATCCTCATTAGAGTTTATTTAATTTTCTATTTTTAATACTTTCATAGCTCAAATATTAATTCTTATTAAATTGTTCAAAACATATTTCTTTTATCTGTAGTAAATTGTTTTAGTCTAAATAACTTATTTGAACAAACAATAAATTTTGCAAGGTTTCGTTGCGTGGAATAAAATTTTATTGAAAAATTGACGGGGAATTGTCAAGAATATTTTCACACATTTGCGACGGTATATTGTACTCTGAGGGATGAATATTTAGAAAAATTACAATAAAACTTCCATAGGTGGTAAAAATTCAAAAAATTACTGTAAGCATTAAAGAAAATTTTACTTCAAGTGTAAAAAAAATTGTGATAACTTACAAAATTTAACAAACTATCTTGTAAAATTTTGTATAAAATATAGTAATTTTTTAGATTTTTACAATCTCTAGTAGTTTTACTAACCATTACTGTAATTTTCCGAAAATTCTTCCCTCAGTGTATCGATCGAATAAAAGAAATATAAGATGTTGATATACGGGCTCACTGCTCCGCTGGGAGCCACCCGTCGGCTGATTTTAGTTAAACAAATAGACGGCAACCGGACTGGCTGAGCCTTATGTGTACCTCCGGGGATGGAGAAGTCTTGAAAAAGAAGCTTCTGCGTACGCTGGTATAACTATATAATATAGCTTCCTACGCGCGCGTCTCTGGCCAATCCAATTTGCCAAGGCCTTGTGCGAAATAGTAACTCTCTGTGTATCTGTTTCTCTCATATATTTTATATTCCGTCCTTTGGCGAATAAAATCTAAAAATTCATTCAAACTTTCTCTTTAATATTCGTTGCATTACTTTAAATTATCAATGTCTAAAAAAACTCTTTTCATTTTTTAATACTTGTTTTCTAATATTTGATTCAGGTTTTAACTCCGATAAGATGTGTAGAATAATAGAATTAAAATATTAATATACACAATCCTTAAACAGTATAATAGTACACAGATAGATAAAACAACTCTTCAATAAAATTGACAAAATTATTTTCTGTTATAATTTCGAAGCACTCGTTATTTTGGTAAGATTATAATTAAAGACAGTTGCTTTTCCTAGTCAAACCAATTTATTAATCGGCGACGTTTCGACGGCTATTTTGCCCATCTTCATCAGGTCTAGAAGTTACATATTTGTATTAAATAGAATATATATAAATGTAACTGCATGTATAAGTGGATAGTACAGACAAAAATTTTTATAAGTTTTTTACAATAGTTATAATACCTTCTGTTTAATGCAAATATGTAACTTCTAGACCTGATGAAGATGGCAAAGTAGCCGTCGAAACGTCGTTGATTAATAAATTGGTTTGACTCGTAAAAACAACTGTCTTTAATTATAAAATTATTTTCTGTTTGATACAATTTGTTTTATTCAAAATAATTTTATGAATTTAAATGTTACAATTCTTTTAAATTAAAATAGTTTTTAATAAATCTGATGAGTTTTTGATTTTGTTTTAGAGAAACATAATCCGTTTTACAATTTCATAGTCTGTGGTACAATATTTCACGTTTTGTTACATTTCTTTTATGTTCTTTTTGTTTGAAATCTTTCACTTTTGTGAACAAAACATTGCTATTATAAACAGTACTCGCCAGAACTTCTGAAAAAAAAAATCAACTCTACAATCAACTCTTTCCTTCACTCCAAACATCAGTTTCATTTATTAGCGTAGCTGTTCTATCCACCCACACCAAAATCCCAATTTCCGTCCCGTCATTCACCTAAATATATAAATTTCAACACTCAAACCTCAATCTCACGATCGGCAAACAATTCCCACAGAAGCAAAACTCCAGCAATAGAGCAAAGCCCGTCGCGCAGCTAACGAAGTCAATATTAGAACGCATATAACCCATCCGCTCTTTCCGAGAAATTCTCAGGCTCTCTCTCTCTCTGGATCCTCGGTCAGGGTGGCCTCGGCTCTCGAGTTTATCTAACGAGCTCTCGGCGAGCTCGCGTCCGATCCAGGGCGCGAGGGGCGCCTTCATTGGCAGCGCTTTAGCGCGATCCCGTAATAACCGAGGATGCATCCCTTTTGGCCTTCTCGAGCTGTCAGTCCGCGGGAGAAGCCGGTTCCTCGCCTCCATGGGCGACGATGACGTTTGAGAAAGTTCGAAAAATAAAGAGCGCCATTCACGCGTCGCGGCTAGGCACATGTGGCACTGGTGCAGCTCGGCGTAAGAGCCGTTTCATTCATGCGTGGAAGGAAAAGGCGGACGCTGCCCGTCTGATTTCCGAGAAGGAGAATAATGACGATTACGAGCTTGAATAAATTTCAATTAATTGAGATGAAGCTCGGAGGTGGTGTGTTGTGGCGTTCGTTGGAAAAGGAAGTTGGGCCAGCTCGTTTTGTGTGGAGTTTGGAAGGGAAGGGAGATTTTTGTTGTTACTGTTCTTTGGCTGTTGGGAGTAGAATTTAAAAGAGTCTTGAATGTAACATATTTTTTGCTAATTTCTACGGAATCTCCAAAATATTTTAAATAAGAGCTGCATAATTGTGTTTTGTTTGAGGGTATTGCTTGCCTCAATTATGAAACCATCTATATACTATAAACTTACAATTTTTTGAAATTTCAATGATGAATAAAAATTATTAAGAAAATCATTTAATCAATGAACAAATAAGCTACTCTCTACTTTTAATATTTCTACTACTATTTCTTATAGCACTTGATATATTATAATTGATACTTCATCAATATTCTTCATTATTAATTTGCACTATAATATTTGTAACTTTTTAAGGCTTCACTTAAGTTTAAGATTGACCTTGGTCTTGTCCCAATCATATGGATATAAATGATTTCGATTCATTTTCTCATTATAAAATTCATCCTTTTTAATAAACTTCTAATCAGCTTTTTAGATTAAAAATACCATAATTACAATTAAAACTTTCAAATATCAAAACCAATCATCAGATCAATAAACCTCCAAACTAGACGGGTAATCAAATCAGGTAGTCAGACAAAACCTCTCAACAAACACACGCAACTCTGAAAAATCCCAATATTTTCTCGAATCTCAAAAGCAACTTCTCCAATGAAGACCCTCATACCCATCCTTACCCACACATCTCAACTCTCTCAGCTACGTCCAGAATACGCGAGTAAAGAGCGAAGAACGAGCATATCGAGTTCCCATCGACTTTCTTCATTGTGCCGGGAAATTTGTAGTAAGCACACTTAAGCGGACCTCCCGGCTGGCCGGCGTGGCTCGAGCGTGAATCGGCGCTTTTTCGAGGCCCCCATTGTCCGTAGGTGTCCGAGGATAAAAACGCGGCGCGAGCCCGGTCAGCCCGTTGACGAGGGTCTAACTTTACAGATCAATTTGACGCGAGCCGTTTCGAGCCTTAATTATCCCTTTTTCGACCCTATATACATGTGGATAGGTGTGCGACCCGGCGATTTCGTGCCTCGTTTACTACTGCGTCTGATCGTTATCATTGTCATAATATAAGTTGAGGATAATACACCGTTTCATCGCTCCTCGCTTTCTTTATGCTGATCGTCCTGTTTAGGCGTTTATTAAGGGAGTTCTTGCTGCTTCAAGAGTCGTCGTTTCCTTTCTTTGATTTTTGGCTATTGATATGTCCTCTGATTTCTATGGAAATCTCCTGAGGCTCTCTGCACTTGTTCTATTATGTTCGTTTCCTGTGTTATTAAGCTATCGTTTTATGATTTTATTTAACTGCTTCTTAAAGTGTTAACTATAGTTTTATTAATCGGATAAATTTATAAGATGATGATTATATGTTAATCTTTAATTTGGTTACGTAAAATATGAAATTAGTTTTAGATGTATTATTATAGAGAAGCATTGCGTTTTCTCATTAACTAGGTGATTACTGAAGTATTTACTACTACGAAACTATGCTAACCATACACATTAACAGAACTTGATCAGCTCTAAATATACAACAGTTTTATACAACCGTAACATGAACTTGTACTGCAACAAAAACATTGTTATTTTACTTATTCCTAACACATTAAAAAAAAAATTCAAAAAACTCCAAAACTGAAAAAGTTTCCTAAAACATCAATATCTCATTCCCGCAAAAAAAAAAAATTCTTAAGTAAACCTTTTTTCTAATTTCAGTATCACGGCTAATGGGCGCGGCGGCGAGCGCCGGATCGAACATGGCCGGCTGCTCGGTGGGCCAGTCGATGGGCGACATGGCCAAGTCCGCGGCGTCGGGCATGGGCGTGGGCGTGGGCATCGGGCCCGGCATGGGCGTGAGCGCGATGCAGTTCCCGCTGGCGCAGAGGCGGAAGCGGCGCGTGCTCTTCACCCAGGCCCAGGTATACGAGCTCGAGAGGAGGTTCAAGCAGCAGAAGTACCTTAGCGCCCCGGAGCGGGAGCATCTGGCGTCCATTATTCACCTTACGCCCACGCAGGTTAGTATGGATGATTTTTGCTGGGTTTTTGAGGATGGATGTGTGTGGTTGGTAAGGGGATTTGAGAGGATGGGTTGTTTAAGGTTGGAATTGGAAAGTAATTTGATGATGTGTTATGGATGATAATTTAAGTGAAATAATATTTATTTGAACTTTACTTAATGTGAATGTTACGGATTAGAGTAGAAAGTAATTTGAAAGAATAAAGTTTTTCAAGGATCCCGTGTCTCGCCAATCTTGCCTTGTTCTACTTAGAACATGATGACTTCTACTTCTTTTAGAATTAATGCGATTAAAATATTCAACTTTAGAGATTTTAAGATCATTTGTGTTTTATTTTCTTTAAATTCTCAAAAAATTGAAAAATGCAAATAATAAAATAAGAATATATTTATTTGGAACTGAAATATGCTTCTTGAATCTCATAAAAACTTTTCTTTACGATTAGAATTTGACTTTTTAAATATACGAACACTTGCATCACAAAACGAAATCACTTAATAATTAAAACTTGTCAATTAATCAATCTCTCAAGTATAACAAACGGTCAAAAATATTACCAACGCAAAAGTAAAAATAAACACGAACAATACACGCGTCTGATCAGCAGTCTAATTACGCCATTTCGCGAAACGGGCGCTCGCGCCATACATACATACGCACGGGCCCCATGCAGGGCCGATTAAAGTTGCCAATTGGGGTTGGGGCCGACCTCGAATCTTTCATCAGCGCGCGCGACGAATTCAATTGGCCGGACCGCTCGCGCTATATTAAGTGAGGCAAATTTTAAAGAAGCCTTTTTTTCTTCGCCGTATGAAAAGGGACGGAGGGAAAGATAGCATTCGGCGGTCCGACGGCAACAATGAATAATTGTTGCCCGGCTCATTGGTCGCATCCTGCGCTCGTGCAGAGAACCATGCGGACTTGGCGTTTCTCCTCCTATCCGTCTCGTTGGTCTTGTCTGTTCTCGTGCTGCGATGATGAGCTCGGTGCGCTCTGTTTTCTGAGGGTGTGTGTGGGTTTTAGTGTCTGGTTCGTTATTATGTATAGTAAGAATGTATTATAAAAAAGTTAAGCATTTGTTGAAATATTTGATAGGTTGAAGTAAAAATTTTCTGTGATGAACGAATTAGTGAAAATATGTTCTTTATGAGAAGAATAGCTCGAATTCCAGATTTTCTACCAATTGTGCCGAATATGCCCATAATTCGTTTCATGATTCTCTTAGTACTATTGAGTATTTATTTGTGAGTTTAAACGTTTTAAGTGCAATATCTGTTTAATACGTGCTATAATCTTTCAACATATACTACGTAGCTGTGTTCATTTCTCTATATATTCTACATAAAACACAAATTAAGATGGTTATTAAATACTTCTAAATATTTAAACTAATAACGTACAAAATGAAAAATAAATTTTGTAGAAGATTTGTACGTGCAAATACTTTCCTGATAAAGAGTAATAGTTTAAATAATTACTACATTTTTGATTACTGAATAACATAATAATTGAAAAAATTGACTTAATTGCTTGCAATCAATCACCTGCAATTTAAAATCCTGAATCATTGAATGTATCCACTATCAAATGTGAAATTCTACACTTTATATCAAACATAGGGGAATTAAATTTCAAGTGAATCATTGATTTCATTTAAACAGTTTTAACCCATTCAGTTATAATAAAAATCATTAATTTCATTTAATAAAAAAGTATCGACGATCAACTACTACTCCCTATCCTAAAATTAAAACAAAATCCTCCCCAACACTATTTAAAAAACCCACGTCCCAAAAATTCGCGGACAACCACCCAACAACTTTCATTTCCAAATACCCAAATAAATAAAAATCATCCCTCCAACCCGCCCCCAGGGGGCAACAATAGCCGCCGGAACGAGACAGCACTTCCACCCACCCACAGAATTCACGCGTGATTTTCAATATATAAAATCGACTCGCTCAGCGCGGCTACAGCCGCAGGCACCAGAGCTCGGGCCGATTAATTCGTCGCTCCCAAACAATAGGCATTTAACGAAGGGTAAAAACTCGACTCCAGCGCGCGAGCGGCGAAACGAGATGTCGCACGTACACAGACGTCGGCGCAATCTATACAGCCGCAGCGCCGGCAGCAGCCCACGGGACTCAAGTGGCATTCTTCGTGGGCGGAAGTCGATAAGCTCGGGGGAGAAAGCAGCCCAGCCAGAGAGAGCCTCGAAACGTTTTCCCCGCGCGCGCTGCCGAAGCTGTATATATACCGGGTGGATCGATTCGGACTTGCTGGAGCACGGAAGTCCGCGCGAAAGGAGAGAGAGAGCTGCCTGATTGCAATCAGGGGGAGTTTTCCAGCGGGTATATATAGCTGCTTGGAGGGGGAGGGAAAAAGTGTACGTACGCCGAGGGAGAAAGTCAAAATGGCGGAGCCGCCGAGGGTGGAAATTGCTTCTCGCCGGAGGTAGAGTGTAGGAGCTGGGCTTGGCGAGTATCGATTATCGATGGGGTAAATTAAGGATTTTTTTTCGTGAATATAGCTTTTGGGGATATTGCGGCGGAAAGTTGCGAGTGAAAAATGGTTTGTTGCGGGGGAAATGTGAGTTGGCGGGTTTTGTTTCGTTGGGAGGTTGATGTGAAGTTCGCGACTTGCGTTGCACTTGAGAATTGCTAGCGTTAGTACTAATTATGAAATATAGAATTTTAGTTACTAGAATTTGCGGTTGATAAGATAAAAATATGTCTAAACTAAATGGAATTTCAAAAATTGTATATAAATTTTGAAGATATCTATTCTAATTTTTATAAAATACGAATATTTTTCAGTAAAATGCGCCATTTTATATTCTATCATAGATTATCGAAAAAGCTAGAAAGCCTGACTATCTCCTTAAACGAGGCTATTACGCCCCTGTTTCCTTCATACATACCTGGCTGCCTCTAAGCGCCGCCCACTTGCGATAATAACTCTGCCATATGCGACGTAATGGCGCTCTCTGGTTAATTTCTTTTAGTCGACGATATAATCATTCTCGAGTTTTTCGTCTATACATTCTCACGTTCTTCTTCTGGTTATAGATGCAAATTGTATTCATTATTTTGAAAAGTTGCAGATGTAAAAGAGTGTTAAATAGGTAGCGTGTACATAATTTTTGATAATTACTTTAGTCACTTTTCCAAATTTTTACTTTTACGTTATAATGGTAAAACTTAAAATATTATAGGTTTGTGGCATTTCTTTTAAACGGAAGATTCTACTTTAAAAACTATAGATATTAAATTTCTAAAAATATGATGAAATTTTATACCTACATACTTAAAAACGTTTTGTAAAATTTTATATTTTTAAAGTTTTATATAAATTTCTTTTGAGTTTTAAAAATATAATGCATCTTCTCATATTTTGACGAAAATTATTTCTCTTAATATGAGAAATATAAAAATCGATTATTTAGTATGAATATTTTTACTAAACCATTGACAGCCATCAGCTTCTAATCAAACCTCATAAAATATGAAACTAATTAATTTTCCATCCTCCCACCAAACTCACACACCAAAAAGAAAATCCCCCAAAAACAAACCATCTCCCCAACACCACGTGCCTCCAACCTTCAACCTGCCGATACCCACCTCTCCCAGCACTCAAAGCATTCGGAAATCGAGCACGCGCTCGCTATATACTCGATTTACTCGAGGAGAGCTCGCCCCCGCGCGAGGTCAAGGATCGAATTTGAATTAACGAGCCCAGCGATCCAGCCTGCGCTCGCGCTTTTGCGATATACCAAAGATCTCCTCACCGGCGCTGCTCCGGGGAACACTTGGACGCTCGAGAGCTCGTGACTGCGTCGCGCTAGAGAGTAAAAGAGAGAGAGAGAGAGCCGGCTCTACTGCTGGGTGTAAGTACATCCGCGGTTGAGAGAAGGTATATATAATGATGCCTTCGGAGGGCTGTTCCCTTTGCTCTCGATTGTTTATTGATATATATATCGACGGGGGGAATGAGTCCGCGTCGAAGGGATTCGAAAGTGGCGCGAGAGGTCTTTTCTTCTTGGGCTTTCGAGACTTCGCGCGATTGAGCTTTCGAGAGTGGAAAAGTGGAGAATTTGACTTTTGAGGAGATTGTCGGGTAATCGGGCGCTTTTAAGCTGCCTCGCGTTCTTTCGCCGAATGCCTCTCGCTGAAGTTGTTTTCGATAGCTTCGTTGAAGTTTCCGAGCGTTTTGCGACCGGCTTTTTTTGACTGCGCTTTTACTTCAAATTTCAAAAGCTCGCTTGGATATTTCGAGTAAAAATCTTTGAGACTCTCAAGATCCCACATACTCTGTTCTTACGCCTTCTCACCCCTACGCTATTACGAAGTGCACAAAACCAAGCGCTTGCAATCATCTCTGATCGACTCTCAAGCGCACCAATCAGCCAGCAACTCCGAAATCAGCCTTCGAAAGTGTCTGTCCGCCCAAGATTAAAGCCACCCACTCAAACCCAGCCTCACCCACAAAAGCAGTCCATTTAAAAAAAAATCCTCCTCCCTCACCTTCCGGCTGGCGCGAGCGGCTGGGCGATATGCATTACTCGCCTCGGCACTTTTCCTTCCTTCGCCATTCTTCTTGGCCGGTTGCGCGCAAGCCCACTTTGCTGCTTGCGCGCGCGCGCGGCTTTCTTCGCAGGCTGCGCGAGACACGCACACACAGATGCGCGGCGGCCCTCCATTTTGCGCGAGGCATTGTTGGCTCGGTAAGTGCAGGCCCCATTGTTAAAGCCAGCCCCGGCCACTCCTCGCGCTCTCGCCCCCCTTTGTAGCGCCCTATTGTTATTATTATCGCTACTGTTGCACAGGATATTCACTCTCTCTCTCTCTCTCTCTCCCTGGCTCCCTTTTTATCTTTCAGCCTCTCGTGCACTTCTCTCTCGCTCTGCGCAGACTACAGTTCGGAAAGGAAAGGCTTGGCTCTCTCTCCAGCTGCTGCTGCTAGAGAGAAAAAGAGAGAGAGAGAGAGCTGGGCATTAGGCGCAAATTACCCTGCTATGCACGAGAGACCATTGCCCGAGCGTTTGATCATAAGCAGAGCTGCTGTTGCTGTACTAGGCTCGATCGAAGAGCCGCGGCCTTCAGACGCCTTTTTGCCGGCTGCGTTAGTTGCGCTCTCTTGAGCTCTATTTGTCTTACGCTCTCGTTGCCGTTTTAGGGACGGAGAAGCGAATTGCTTTTCTTTGGATGTTACTATATTGCTAGGCTTTTTTTTCTTTTGTAGATGGAGATTGAATTGTTCTGTAATTAACTTTGGTAATTGCTTGTTGTTGTTTTTACTATGGATTTGCAGTACTTTTATTTGGGAATGGAACATTTTTGCCAGAAGAACCTTCGGTTTATTGATCTAACTGATGATTGCATTTCGATGGACGACAGAGTGTCCGATCGATATTTCGAGAACAGTAACTAAAACCTTATAAATTTTATTTGCTACAATTTTTTTCTATATTCAAAATAAAGTAGATTTTTGAGGTCGAAAGAACGCTTAGTAAAACCTATTAAACTCTAGTCCAATTAAACTATCCCATTACATAAAGCTGCAAACGCTGAAATGTAAAAGTCCATTCAAAGAGCAAGCAATTAGAATAAAACATTGCTTTCCCCATCAAAACTTTCTCGAAATCTCAATACATTAAAATAAAACCAGTTCACCTAATATTCTTCCCGTCAACATTTATACTCCCCGATCATGCAAACAAACGCGAAACACCGCGCACTAAACCCCATAATTTCCACCATACAAAGCGCGTAAAAATTGCCGCGAGTTTCGCTCCCCCTTAAGGCTTCAGCACATCCGCGCCGCGCAGAAGAAAAGGAGAGCAAACAACATTAAATTCACAATCTTTATTCGCGGCAAATGGCGTAGGAGGAAGAGAGAGAGACAGGCGCAGGTACCGTGGGGATCTCGCAGACGGAGAAAGAGACGATGTGTGTCAGAATCGCGGAGGGTGGCCCTGTGCACACAGTATTATTTTTCCATGGGGCTCAAGCAGCGCAGGAGAGGCGACGTTTGAGATGAGAATTTAAAGGGAATCTATGAGGATTGCGGATGAAGTGTGACGATTGTCGTTAGTGGATTTTAAGGAGGCTGAACGGTTATGAATTTATTGGTTTGATTGTGTTTGTGATTTCGACTTGTTGTTGGCTCGCGTGGGCTCTTTACTTAACAAATTATTGTTTTGGATAGAGACGTTTTTTTAATTAAAATTGGTGTTAGTACCGTTGATTCAATATTCGCATCAGTTTTGACAGAATCGAAACACGAAGAAACGAAAATACGTACAAAATTCAAATTAAAAATTGAATTGCAAAACATTCGACGCGAGCCAATTAAATCATAATGCGTGCGAAGAGAATGAGGGGACACTGAAACAATGGGCGAAAGACCATGGAAAATGCAAAAAAACAAAGGGAGGCATGAAAAGAAACTGTCAAAGGGAATACGAGAAAAGAATAGGATTTTGCCGTGAATCAGAGTACAGGCGAGACAAAAAAAAACCTGCAAAAGCAATGAGAGAAATGACGACGCATAAGTAAACGCGCCGGCGCGTGGGAGGGAAAATCAAGGAGGATTGAAAGAGGGAGACAGAAGGGAAAAGAAGCAAACTGGCAAACGAGACGGCACACAGAGGGGGGCGGATATAAATAAACGACAGGATGCAGACAGAAAAGACTCGTTGAATGCTCTATTAGCATGTGAGAATGATATAATAATGAGGGAGAATCTGGGCAACAATAGGATTTGTTTTATTGGGAGAGCGAGTTCGTTTTAGCGGCTGAAATTGTTTTAGGAAACGGTAAAATTGTTTCTTTAGTAAGGGTAATTGTTTGTTGAACGCTTGGGAGAAATAATTGGTGTTACTAAAAAAAGTTTATAATTTTACTGGAATAAAAATTTGATAATAGATTAAATTCCTTTGAACCAAAGTTGGAAAATTTATTGATGTTGATACATACATTTACGTTTCAGAAAGTTTAACAGTCCACCATTTTAAGGCATAAGAAATTTGAAAATATCACATTAGATTTATTTGAAATTGCGATTATGTAGATAAAATTAATTTATAAATATTTTTAAGCCTCAGATCATTAAAATATGTTAGAATACCTGCCATACCATCATAAAGCTTTCTTTATAAATCGACGCATTTTGCTTTGACGTTCATTTCCATTTTTCTTTTACCGCTGGCGTCGGAGATGTCAGAGCGACGCGCATGTATATATCTGAGTTTCTCCGTTCGATCTTTTTTGTAGCGCTTCAATGGTGTGCCGACGAATATTCAGCACGAATTCATATTTTTTTTGTCTGCACGCGCGTGTAGAGTAAAAAGAGATGAAGACTTGGAATGGGGCTGAGAAACAAAAGCGCATGTACAGCGTGATATTTTCTTTCATGTCAAGCTTCGGATTTTCGAATTTTGTATTTTTTTTAATTTTTATTGAATTTGGTCATTCGAAAATATTAAAATTTATTTTGAAAAATATTTCAAATTGTGTATATTCCGTAGTGGAATATTAAAGTTTATGAAATTTTAAGTTGGAGTGATTTTAGAACTTTATGTATGGTCCAGAGATATCACTGGATATATAGTTTTTGCATAGTAGGAAATTATCAGGGTCATTTTTATAATATTTTTTGTTATTTATAAACTGTATTATAAATCTTTATTAAACAGTCATTTATAAAAAATAAATGTACCATGTAAAAAATATTTGCTGTTTGATGCCTACAAAAAAAATCTCAGGTGAGATATTGTGCCAAAATCTGATGTGACTTCAAAACCTGTAAAATTATCAAAATTACTTTAATTTCAACTATTGCAGTCGTTTGTGTGTATTATATAGCTTATATCATTATAATAAATTATTTAATTGCAATATTATACATGAATTTCGGGTAAATTTTTCTTTGTCATTTTTTGTGACAATTTAGTCTTTTCATGAAATCTCACCTAAGATCTCATCTGATTTTACAAGTTGAAAATTAAAAAACATTTATTATGGAAATTTTCCAAATAAAAATTTGTTTAAAGTGTAGAATATTCCGGTCAAGTGTTTTGAAAAGATATAAACCATATAACACACAAACGACTATAGAAGTTGTAATTTAAATAGCTTCTATCTTTTTATCTGAGATCTCATCTAATTGTAAGATTTTTTAATAGGGGTACTTGCTTTTCGAGAAAATATGTTACAAAAATTTGAAGTATCAGTTGAATAACAGTCCTCATTCTTAAATCACGACCTTTCTCTTAATTCATGGTCAATGAGTTTCTTTTAAAATGTTGTATTTTCATAATTCTTAAAAATTAAAAAATATAATCATTATATATGACCAAATCACCGAGTAAATCATCTAAAATATTTCTCAACAAAACCTAAATAAAAAATAATTCACAAAACCATAAACTCTCCATCTCACAACTTGCACTCACCCACCCACCCACAGCAAAACCATCCCCAATAATAAAGAATCACTCGTCACCCAGACAATCGACCTGAAGATCCCCTTCCTCCGATGACACAGCCACGCGCAGCATCTCAGCTCGCAACTGAAAAGGGCAACAACCAAAGCCAACCTATACCAGCCTCCCATCTCCAGCCCCTGCATGCTTGCTTATGCACATGCATGAAGCCTCCCGCGCCTATATACATCACCCACGCGCCTGAATACGGCAGGCAGCCGAGCGATAATTGCGTTTCTCTCTTTGTGCGCTCGCGTTTCTTTCACAGCTGAAATCTGATATGCGCAAGGGCTGCTGCAGGTGCGCGAGGGCCTCTTTTTCTATCGCGCCCGGAGACGAGGGTGCATATATATACATTGCGCGCTTGGGGCGGCAAACGAGCGTCAAGAGATAGAGAGAAAAAGAGACAAGGTGGGCGTGGAGCTGCGGCTTTTCACGGCGGCGGCGCGCGCGCGGCTTTTGCCGTTCGAACTTTTGTCGCGAGGGAGAAAGTGTTCCAGTGACTTTGAGAGCGATGCGCGCGCGCTTGTTAATTTAATGGGGGTCAAGTGAGATTTTTTTTATATTAAATTTTTTTTGTGATGTGGGGAAAGTCGACTTATTTTGCGAATGTGATGGTTATGTTTTTAAAAATTATTCTGACATCCTGCTAAATACAGATGCTAAAAGTAAATATTGTTTTAGAATAGATTTCTTAAATTTCATTTATTTGTGTGTTAAAGAAAGGCAGTTTAAGTACTATTTTGTTAATACGCGAAATACTACATAATTACCAATACCCGCCAATTCCCCAAATTTACAATCTCACCCACAAAAATTTCTCACACAAGCCCGCATCTCAACAACTCAATTAAAATAACGAAAGCAACGTCCGCAGTCAACAAAGCACTCGAACATTTCCAATATAATTTATACGAATGAAACATCAATTCCCGGCAGTGTTTACACGCGGACAACAAGTCAAACAGGGCGGCCGCACGGTGAAAACGCGCATCGACGCGTGCTGCCCGCAGGCGAACATAATTCCGGGTTTAGTTTTGCGGCTAATCGGAAAGCCATTTGCGCCGTGGGTAGGCCATGGGGAGAGCCGAGTTGAAACAACAGTAGGGAGCCGCGGAGCGCACCGGCTCTGATGAGCCGGCACTCAGCAGGATCAACACGCGCGCCAATTAATATATACGCTCGCTCTGCGATTATAATTTGAAGGTTGTAGGACGTTGGATTGCTGGTGATACCGTTTAGGGAATGGGGAGGTGATTTTTTGCTCTGGTGGTGGTTGAGAGGTTGGTGTAGTGGGGGTGTTAAATTTTTTTTTTATATTTAGGGTATTATTTTAAATTAAGAGGCTTATGTTCTTTATGGGAGATATTTTTCTTATATGACGGGGCAAACCACTAAAGTGCTATTTATTTTATTAACGTTTCCTCATATTATTATTTAATATAAAATGTATTTTTTATTTTTTGATTTTTGTAAGAAAAGCATTTATTATTAAAAAAAAAAAAAAAAATCAAATATTTTTCAAAAATTTTAGTAAAAAAGGATTCCACAAACCTAAGACTTTTACTAAACTAAATCTGGAACTACCACCTAAGAAAAAGACTCTAAAGGATAAAAAAAATACAAATATGTATAAAAATAGCTGACTTTCTTAATATACCGTTGAATTTTGAAATTTAAACTTATCCAAGCTATAGATTGGTATTAGTCAATATCTAATAAAAAAAATTTAGTGACGTATATATTCTAAGAAACACTTTATTTCAAGCCAGAAATAAACACACCTTCAATGTATTCTTAACAACAAAACTCAAGGCCTTAATCAAATCTGTAAACTCCACTTTAAACTCAATGAACCAACCTCAACTCCATTCTTACCAAACGAACCTCACCTTAAAACGCAAAAACATCAAAACAAAGCCCAATCATCACGCTCCTCGGACCACGAAACACTTCGGCCCACCAGCCCAAGCCAAGCCCCACGCCCCTATACAAAAGAATACCCCCGACAATAGATGCGTGCGCGTTAAATCGCCACATCCGCGTCTGCCTACTGGCCGGAATAATCGCGATCGCTGGCAAAATTGGCCCGAGGCTGCCGTTTCGCGTCAACCCCCCAGAAACGACCCTCGCTGCGCGCGCGCGCATAATAACAACGTTACGCTAACTCGATCAGTTCGGTGCGGAACCCCCCGTATAGGCGCACGCTCGGCTGTCCGGTACAGAGAGGCTGATAGATAGTCTCCCGGCGACTATGTCTGTCTGGACTTTTATGTGGGCTCCCTTCCTGGGCTGGCTTGATCGACTGTTTTCCTTGCTCTGGCTTGTTTTTCTTGTGGTGTGGCATCCCCTTTTGGTCTTTTTTGAGATCGGTTGTTGTAGGTTGTGTTTGTGGGCTTTGGTCGCTCTATTCGAAAGTGCTGGTGCGTGCGTCGATGCGTGTACTTAATAGTTGAAAAATTTTTTAAAAACGATATTTTTAATGAAATTGTGGTTATAATATTTATAACCACACACACCAGAATAAATTTGAGATATTAATATTGCTGCAATATTATTACAATACTGGTACAATATTATTGGAATATTATTACAATATTATTGCAATATTATTGCAATATTATTGCAATGTTGTTACAATATTGCTATAAAGAAACAATATTAACGCAATATTAGCACAATATTACTATAATATTGAAACAATATTGACGCAATATTAGCACAATATTACTATAATATTGAAACAATATTGTTGCAATATTGGCACAATGTTACTATAATATTGCTACAATATTAACAAAACATGCGTACAAAATTAATATAGTATCTCGTATAATACCTATGAAATATTGCTAAAATATTAGTGCCGTTCCGCTACAATCTTGCTACAATTATAATATCATTGCAATATTTTACCAGTATTTTAACAATATTATTATAACATTTGTGTTATATAATTCTATAAAATTCTTACAATTGTTTTACTGTAATATTTATAAAATATTGCTTAGATGAATATAATTATAGCAGTAATGGTATAATACTGATTACCTACATTATTATTTTTATGAATAATAAAATGTAAGTTTTAAACTTTTTACATCCAGATTTCGCACATTCGAGTTTAGAGTACACGATAAAAAAATTAATTTTTATCACAATCTCACACAAACCACATTAAGCAGCACAAAAAGCGAAACAAAACTGAGCAGAACATCATCTTCAGGCGGAATATTCAAAGACTCATGCATATGGACAAAAGCGCATACGTGTGCGTTTGAATATGCGCGCCGCGGAAGTGTCTATCCCAGTGCGGGGGGATCAGCGGCAATCCGGAATTTATCGCCGTTTGATTGTATATACTTAGCGCGTGTGCTCGTGACGGGCTCGAGCGCTGAATGCCGCACCCCCTACGATTTATCGGCCTTTGATAGTTTAGGCAATCGTACGGATAGCCGGATAAGCCCCGCAGGCGATAAGCGATCGTTATAATTGGATTGCCGCTGATAGCGCCGTAATTTCATTAGGCTAATTCTCATAAAGGAATTTGAAATTTTTTCATTTTATTGTACCTATAATTATTATTTTTGAGTTAATTAAAATTATTTTTTCAACCGCTCAGCAATAATCAAGCCGTCCAGCCTAGAAAACTAAACCGAAATTTCCGTCAATAACAAACGGGCTATTTATTCGGCAAACAAAATTAAGTCATCAGCGGGCAGAAAGCGCCTCGGCAAACAGCAGTCAGGCCGGAAAAACGCCGGGATAATTCCCCGGGCCTAAATCCGGCCGAGGTGGCGAAAAGCCCGGCTCGTTAAAACGTCAAAAGGGCAAAAATAGCTCTAAACAAACGGCGAAATTGACAGGTTGCCGGCGCAAGCCCGCCGGATATTTCACGAGCCATTAACTTCCCTAGGGCTATATACCTGCCGTATACAGAGCGCAGCCTCACGTCATAATCGAGAAATTAAAGTTAAGCTGGCCGTGTTAAGTAAACGAACGGCCGTATAGCTTCGCGGTTTCTTCCGCAGCGCTGTAGGTAGTAACCGAAGACAAACAGACTCTGGCCTCTTAGTCATGAAGGTGGGTTAGGCAGCGGTGTATGTATACCTGCTGGAAGCGAGCGCTGCTGCTTTCATTCGGATGTTTTAGCCAAAGGCGATTCTTTTTCGAAGCTCGTTATGTTTGCCCGGCCGAGCGGAGGAAAAAATTGTAGGGAGCTCGCGGAGGCTGTTTGGGACGGGCAAACTTGAAATCGAAGCTTTGGGATTCTCTCTTTTTCTCTTTCTCTCGCTCGGCTGTGGCGTTGGAATTTCGTGGGTTTTCGAATATTTGCGTTGATTTCGACGAGTGGCAGTGGGTGAATGAAATTAATTGTATGTGGTTTGTGACTTTTAGATTTCTTTTTTTTTTATTTTGCCTCATGCATTATGGATTCGAGCTAGGTAAACAAAATGGAATATTGGGGTATACTAATATTTTGTACGTAGGGAATATAATGCGTTTTTACTTATAGCATGGCGAACGAGTAGTCATAATACTGTCCTTTATTCGCTGACTAGTTATGAATCAAATTTATGCCAGATTGATTTAAGTGACTGATGATTTAGTATGCAGAATTTTTTTTGCGAGTATATTAGTAGACGTTACAAGAAATACAGTTATCTTAAAATAATTAATTTTTTATTGTTAAAATACCAAACACCTTAAAATAAAAATTTTAAATCAACGTGACTTGTACATTTACCGAGAAAAATTAATCAGTCTTTCATACACAACGTTGGTACTGACGCACATTGAATTTATTCGCTTCTTTATAATGATTTCGTAAGCTGATAGAATATAATAAATTATTAACTAATGTTTTACAATTACTTTATCAATTAGATGTTTAACATAATCTAATCGCATATAGTTGAAAAATTCTCAAAATTCTTTTGAAGTATGTCGCTAAAAATGAAATTAAGTTAAATTTTATTTAAACTTTAATTAAATTGTTGAATTTTAAGTTATTTTTAATTTAAATTTTAAATCAAATGTAGCTGGCTCTTGAGCATTTCGGAAAACTTCAGTGATTTTTAACTAAAGATTAAAGGTTAAACCTCTGTGAGGTTTTTAAACAATATGTAACTTCGACT